>JACATO010002216.1:0-224892 GCA_018389105.1 Nautilus pompilius | reverse complement strand
AATGTACCCTCTCCCTATGTCGACGAAGGCTGTTCGTTTGTAGTCCTTTCACTTTTGTTTTCTCTGATTCTATTCAACATATCAACACCCCGTTTTTTTCCTTACCAGATCCCTAGAAGTCATTTAATTTAAAAATTTGAAACATGTTCTTTGAGCGGAGGAGGAGGACGTATCCTACACTTCTCCATGATTTATAGACTTTTCGTTGGCTTCACACGTGTTGCGCTATGCTGGTCGGTAGGGAGGGGGTAAAAAGGGCGTGGCTGCTCCTCCCGTTTCCCTTCCTCCGATTCCCCGGATAGACGTCGCTGCCTCCTTAATGACTGGTTAATGGCGGTGGAAGGGGTGCGGGCCGACGGCGAAAACGACTGGCTGAGGGAGTTTAGTTACTTCTCCGCTCTCCCTAACCCCAGGAATAGGCAGATATTTATTGGCTGTTCCACGAACTCCCTTATCTCGTGCTGGTGAAAAATGAGGACACAGAAGGAAAACCCAGCCTCATTATTTGTTTGTTTGTTCCACAGCCGCTGTTATCAGCTTCAAGTTTTGCTTTGTTCTCGCTGCCCCCAAATTAGCCAGATCTGCCGATCGATACCAGTATCGATTTGTTTACTTCTCTAACCTCCGTTTGTTTGTTTTACCACCCCCCCTTTTTTTTCCATCTGTAGGGTTTTGCGTATGGAGTGGAGAACTCTGTTTATTCCGTGTTTGTTAATCATATTTCATAGTTCCTTTTAGACAGGATAAAATGTCCTCACTAGAACACCGACTTTCTTCCGACCCGTAAAAGCTCATTTGTTTTCATTTGAACTCCACCGCGTTTTAATCATCGGCCGGCTACAAGGTAATGGCGTCGATAACTTTGGCTTAACAATCGCGGGGGAGGGGACTCGGAAATTTTACACGAGAAAGTCATCGGACCGTCAGAGAGAGGGGAGTGACGTCAGTACAGAGGGATATGGCGTCACGACACAGAGAGATATCACGTCAGTACAGAGGGATATGGCGTCAGTACAGAGGGATATGGCGTCACGACACAGAGAGATATGACGTCAGTACAGAGGGATATGGCGTCACGACACAGAGAGATATGACGTCAGTACAGAGGGATATGGCGTCACGACACAGAGAGATATGACGTCAGTACAGAGGGATATGGCGTCACGACACAGAGAGATATGACGTCAGTACAGAGGGATATGGCGTCACGACACAGAGAGATATGGCGTCAGTACAGAGGGATATGGCGTCACTACACAGATATGACATCACTACAGAGAGATATGACGTCAATACAGAAAGAGATATATGGCGTCACTACACAGAGAGATATGACGTCAGTACAGAGAGATATGACGTCAGTGCAGAGAGATATGGCGTCACTACACAGGTATGACATCTCTACAGAGAGATATGACGTCAATACAGAAAGAGATATATGGCGTCACGACACAGAGAGATATGACGTCAGTACAGGGGGATATGGCGTCACTACACAGAGAGATATGACGTCAGTGCAGAGAGATATGGCGTCACTACACAGAGATATGACGTCAGTACAGAGAGAGATATGACGTCAATACAGAAACAGAGATATGACGTCGGTACAGAGAGATATGACGTCGGTACAGAGAGAGTGACTTTATCCATGAATATGGCATCTTTCATCTTCCTCGTCTAACATCACTTGGCGAGCGAAATTTGGATACTACTAATAAACTCACTACAGCCAGGCTTCGTCTGAAATACGATTGCTTCACCCTCTGCGATGTCTTATTGTTGTAACAGTTCAGGGATATCAACGTCAGTCAGTCTGTCACAGAATGTTCTGAGTTCCTCACTCTCGTTAATGCGAAAATTTATTCCGTAAATTAAAATCAAAACAAAACCATCTCACAAACTTGTCGGCTTCGAAGGGAAACCTTAGACTTTCGATCACGTTTAAGGGCGACTTCGCAGTTTCTCTTGTGAAGATCACAAAACAACAAAGCATGCGTCGTAATTTCGATTAGCGGTGTATGGCGTCATAGTTGTGCACAGTTATTGTATTTATAAATTATGATTAGCAACTTTAGCGTGGTAATCAACGGTGATGCGCGCGTGTTAAATCTGTGAATTAATAATACTCAACGTTTTCGTGTCTTTCCGACTCTTTTAAAGTGCACAACTTAGAGTTTGTCGTCGTTTTACTCTCTTGCCTGTGTTATTATTATTCTTATTATTATTATTATTATTATTATTATTATTATTGCAGACCGAGAATTTAAGATCTCCGTCAGCTGAAGGCGGCTGATGTTTCCGTTATTTTCGATAAGAATTAAGAAGAAGCAAAAAAACCCAGAAAAGTCTCTCGCCTTCGTTTCCATTTTCCGTTCCATGAGATAAGATTGATAATGTAGGGGGACAGGGGAGATTTAAAAAATCCCGAAACGCATATCTTGTTAATTTCATTTTTCAAAAAAAAAAAGGGGGGATATTTTTTTCCTTCAGGGGGCCTAGCGAGATCTGGCTTTCGGTGTAAACAGAAATTAGGTCCGCATAGAATTTATGTCTGCGGAGCTGAAACACGAATTAACTAGTTTTAAAGTTATCTCCCTCCTCCCCCCCCCTCTCGGGCTCGTCAGGGGTCGTGATGTAATAGCCGAGAAATCCGCTCAGCCGCGTGAGTCAGGACGTGGGATCGGGGGAAATGAACGCAGAAAGCTTCGAGAATCGGTGATGGGTCACGTGACAAGAAGCACCAGAGGCTATCTATCCGTTGTGGTGCAAAATGATAGTGTGGGGAACTAAGGTGATCGGTTTGAGGCTGGAAATCGCCGCTAGATGACGCTTCGAGAATCGGTGATGGGTCACGTGACAAGAAGCACCAGAGGCTATCTATCCGTTGTGGTGCAAAATGATAGTGTGGGGAACTAAGGTGATCGGTTTGAGGCTGGAAATCGCCGCTAGATGACGCTTCGAGAATCGGTGATGGGTCACGTGACAAGAAGCAGCAGAGACTATCTATCCGATGTGGTGCAAAATGATGGTGTGGGGAACTAAGGTGATCGGTTTGAGGCTGGAAATCGCCGCTAGATGACGCTTCGAGAATCGGTGATGGGTCACGTGACAAGAAGCAGCAGAGACTATCTATCCGTTGTGGTGCAAAATGATGGTGTGGGGAACTAAGGTGATCGGTTTGAGGCTGGAAATCGCCGCTAGATGACGCTTCGAGAATCGGTGATGGGTCACGTGACAAGAAGCAGCAGAGACTATCTATCCGTTGTGGTGCAAAATGATGGTGTGGGGAACTAAGGTGATCGGTTTGAGGCTGGAAATCGCCGCTAGATGACGCTTCGAGAATCGGTGATGGGTCACGTGACAAGAAGCAGCAGAGACTATCTATCCGTTGTGGTGCAAAATGATGGTGTGGGGAACTAAGGTGATCGGTTTGAGGCTGGAAATCGCCGCTAGATGACGCTTCGAGAATCGGTGATGGGTCACGTGACAAGAAGCACCAGAGGCTATCTATCCGTTGTGGTGCAAAATGATAGTGTGGGGAACTAAGGTGATCGGTTTGAGGCTGGAAATTGCCGCTAGATGACGCTTCGAGAATCGGTGATGGGTCACGTGACAAGAAGCAGCAGAGACTATCTATCCGTTGTGGTGCAAAATGATGGTGTGGGGAACTAAGGTGATCGGTTTGAGGCTGGAAATCGCCGCTAGATGACGCTTCGAGAATCGGTGATGGGTCACGTGACAGGAAGCAGCAGAGACTATCTATCCGTTGTGGTGCAAAATGATGGTGTGGGGAACTAAGGTGATCGGTTTGAGGCTGGAAATCGCCGCTAGATGACGCTTCGAGAATCGGTGATGGGTCACGTGACAAGAAGCAGCAGAGACTATCTATCCGTTGTGGTGCAAAATGATGGTGTGGGGAACTAAGGTGATCGGTTTTAGGCTGGAAATCGCCGCTAGATGACGCGTGCACGGTAACGTTTGTTTTGTTTTGAAGAACCACGAACCACGGGGCCGGACTATACCTACTCACGGTCTGTTCCACACATCTTTTATTCGCTTCTGACGCCACCTAGGTTGCGCAGCGCAAACGCATAATTAAAGATGTACGGAGTGAAATAATGATTTTTTTTTCAAATTCTTGCAACATTTCTTGTTTAGGCTGTAAATGAATTTAAAGAAATTTCGAAAACAAATATTCCATACTTAAGGCAATTTTTAGTTTCCTGCCTCTTATTTTCTGGTATAGCGCCATAAGACTTTCAGTAACTGTTTTAGGTATGTCCTGTGTGTCTGCTTTCCCTGGTGTTACAAGCAGACTATTATCCTTCCTGGCCAGTTACATGCTAAGTAGAAAATTGACCAATAACTCGCAGCTCCTTAATACATTTGTATCTTCGCTTTTGTGCGCGCGCGCGCGCGCGTTCATCATCTCCCTTGTTAGAGACATCTGGGCGAAACCATGGCAACACTCTGCCCCTCCCCACCATCACCTGTTTCCTCTCGGAGTTTGTCCGTTTGTCTTCAGAAGCGGGGTTCATTCAAGTACGACGTCGGCGATCTGTGAGTGCAATTTAGTGAGCTGTGACTTCCGGCCACCGTGACTTTAAGATCTTGATTGGGTTCTTGTTATTTTAGGGAACCGAGAAGTGGGTTAGGGTTAGAGACATACATATATAATATATAATATATATATATCGCCCAAGATTTGGTAGATATGATGAAAAACATAAAATGAGGGCACCTGGATACGATTTCGTGATTCCCTCTTCCCTCAACATCGTGGCTACTGTATCCAAGTAAGTAACCGACAACCAACTAATCCGTCTCTTTCTCCGTGTTTTACAACAATAAGATTTTCGGGGGCTTCCCCCACCCCCCAAAAAAAAACAAGATTCCAAGAAAACATCTATAAATTCCCCATTCCTCAACGTCTCCGAGCTGAACGAGGCAACTTGACCCTCGCAGCCAATTATCAGAGTAACGCAAGCTCATTTTTCATCCAGGGGAATCGTTTCTGAACCCATCTCCAGAATATAAATTAGTTTTAATTAAATGCGGATACTGGCGGCTGGGGACCCGAGAACTCGCAAAGTCAGCCGTGATACCTCCTGGTAACAAGACGTGCGTCGCCTCTAGAGCCCCCTTAACTAAACAATATCGGTGTCGTCGGTGCTTCCCGTCTGATTCGATTCTCCGTCAATTTGGTTAAATGTTGTTTGCTTGTCTTTTAAAACCCCCCCACCCACCCAAAGATGGTCCTACATCAGCTGGACGTCCGCGAAGTTTGCGAGGATGGGGTGTTATGTCGAACACATTGCACAAAACCTGTCGTTCTTCCGTCACCCTTTTCAAAGGTTGCAATGGCAACGTCTCTCGTCGGACGTGGGCGTGGTTCGAACCCCTCGCAAACAACGACGGCTCGATACAATATGGCTGTCGCACCGAGACTTTTCGGAGAACAAGGTTGCGGCCACACTTACTGCAAATATTATGGTACTTATTTTCCTTCCCCCCCCCCAACACGACTGTATTAGCTCCTGGCAAGGATTCTGCCGTGTCTACGCTGTTGGAGCTACACATGCACACACTGGCGTTCAAAATTATTGGTCCACCCTATATATATACACACACACAAACACTTTAACGAAAATGAATAATTCCAGCAAAAAAAATAAATAAATAACACGAGATATCAGAAGAGGGAATGTCAGTGCCTGTCACCCTTTAATTGTACGTTTTCATCACTGTAAATAATTTTTCATTGAAAAAAAGAAAACATCTTCCACTGTAAATAACTGCTTCACTTATTCCGTTCCTTGTCTTGTAGGTAACTTCCGTTCTTCTTGTTACATTCTCTCCAGCTGCCTGACATAAGTTGATTTTTTTCCTTCCTGTCTCTTCCATCTGGTCCATCCCGTAAAAGTCCACTGGGATTCGGATCTGGAGAGTGATGGGGGCCGAACCAGGCTTTTAGGAAATTCTTCCGATTCTTTTCTAACGTTGTTGTGTATTCGGCCTCACAACGAGCTCCAGACCACTGCCGCCTTGTTGCAGTGTAAACTCATCACCTGTCAGAAGTAGAATTGTGCGGCGTTTCGGAATATTTAGATCTTTCTTTTCTGAGAATCTCATCAATTTTTTATGAAGTCATCAACCGAGTGACAAGTTAAACAACCCCATACTTTCACCGTGTTTAATTGTAGAGCAAATACAGCTTCTTTGCATTAGTTCCTTCTCCAGCCGCCCTCCTAGCGTAACGTCATCACACAGCTTCACGAAGGGAAGTAACTGATGACGGCTTTTGCTTCATATGCAATTTTATTGTAGGCGCCATTTTTATCTGCCAAACGAAGCGATAGCTGCTATCAATAATGAGGCCCGTCAGCATTTATACGGAAGTGTAGCACGAGCTGGCAGACATTCCGGATTAGCAGAGAGAAGCGACATCAGATGGGCGTGGTAGCTCCAAGCGCTCAATTTAAGCGAAGTTTAACATCCACGCAGGGGTCCATTTATAACGATGCAAGACGTCTGAAGCTAAGACATCGTGACAGTTAAGGGTCCGCGTGTTCTGCGGAGGGGGAGAGAGAGAGAGCATGTGTATGGTTCGTTGGATTTTTACCTTTCCTTTTCCTTCGCGAACGACCGCTTCAGTGGGAAAATGATTCTAGAACGTCAACCTGGAGACAGAGGTGTCGCCAGGTGCTTGCGCGAGACCCTCTCGCCGCTACAGGCGGCCGAAAGATGAACAACAACCACCACACACACACACGCGCCGCATATATGTGTATTATATGGCCGTAAAAGCACGCAAGAGCGTCTCCTCCCTGCCGAAGTTTTACGACTGCATCTCTGCCATAAACCTGCCAGGTTTTATTAGTCCGAGCCGAACAGTCGCTGGCGGACATAGGATGGGGAAGATGTAGTTCTACAGGAGGTAAAACGATACCACGGCAAACAGCTGGATCCAGCGCTAACATTTAACGACAACAAAAATAACCCGACTAGACTGATGAAGGGATGGTGGCTTCCTTCTTTTTCTTTTTCTTTTTTTTTTTTTTTTTCAAATTATAAACTCCTGAGAATGCCACCCAGAGGAGGACAGACGTGGTGATGGAGAGAGACGGCCGTCGCGCGCGCGGCGCGTGAGCGTAAAGCCACGCGGTTTCCCGCGAGATGTCCTCGCTCTCCTGTCACGTGACGATATTTATTCTTTTACCTCTCAGTTCGTTTATGGCGCATACCTCGAAATGACTCCCCCCCCCCCGTCCTTCGCTGTCTGCTCAAATCTATTCGCTGGGGAAGGAGAATTTTTTTTTTTTATATATAAATGGATTTTGAAAGGCATCAGCTTAGAATCCGCCAGTCGTCAGAGTAAATGATGCTAAACTCCGTCTCCTCGGAGGAGGGGACACAGCGAAGATGCAGGTAAGTTCACGTGGTTCAAGAGGACTGGCGGACGGACGGGGCTGTCTCCAGCTAAAGGGAATATTATGGTGTGTGTGTGTGTGTGTGATGTCCTAAGGTAGGTCTTCACCAGTGAGGACAAAAGAGAGAGAGAGAGAGAGCGGGGGGTGATATCCTAAGGTAGGTCTTCACCAGTGAGGACAAAGAGAGAGAGAGGGGGGTGATATCCTAAGGTAGGTCTTCACCAGTGAGGACAAGAGAGAGAGAGAGGGGGGTGATATCCTAAGGTAGGTCTTCACCAGTGAGGACAAAGAGAGAGAGAGAGGGGGTGATATCCTAAGGTAGGTCTTTACCAGTGAGGACAAAGACGAGAGAGAGAGGGGGGGGTGATATCCTAAGGTAGGTCTTCACCAGTGAGGACAAAGAGAGAGAGAGAGAGGGGGGTGATATCCTAAGGTAGGTCTTCACCAGTGAGGGCCAAGAGGAGAGAGAGAGGGGGGTGATATCCTAAGGTAGGTCTTCACCAGTGAGGACAAAGAGAGAGAGAGAGAGGGGTGAGATCCCCTAAGGTAGGTCTTCACCAGTGAGGACAAAGAGAGAGAGAGAGAGGGGGGTGATATCCTAAGGTAGGTCTTCACCAGTGAGGACAAAGAGAGAGAAGAGAGGGGGTTTATATCCTAAGGTAGGTCTTCACCAGTGAGGACAAAGAGAGAGAGAGAGAGGGGGGTGATATCCTAAGGTAGGTCTTCACCAGTGAGGACAAAGAGAGAGAGAGAGAGGGGGTGATATCCTAAGGTAGGTCTTCACCAGTGAGGACAAACAGAGAGAGAGGGGGGTGATATCCTAAGGTAGGTCTTCACCAGTGAGGACAAAGAGAGAGAGAGAGAGGGGGGTGATATCCTAAGGTAGGTCTTCACCAGTGAGGACAAAGAGAGAGAGAGAGAGGGGGGGGTGATATCCTAAGGTAGGTCTTCACCAGTGAGGACAAGAGAGAGAGAGAGAGGGGGGGTGATATCCTAAGGTAGGTCTTCACCAGTGAGGACAAAGAGAGAGAGAGAGGGGGGGTGATATCCTAAGGTAGGTCTTCACCAGTGAGGGCAAAGAGAGGAGAGAGAGAGGGGGGTGATATCCTAAGGTAGGTCTTCACCAGTGAGGACAAAGAGAGAGAGAGAGAGGGGGGTGATATCCTAAGGTAGGTCTTCACCAGTGAGGGCAAAGAGAGGGAGAGAGAGAGGGGGGGGTGATATCCTAAGGTAGGTCTTCACCAGTGAGGACAAAGAGAGAGAGAGAGAGGGGGTGATATCCTAAGGTAGGTCTTCACCAGTGAGGGCAAAGAGAGGGAGAGAGAGGGGGTGATATCCTAAGGTAGGTCTTCACCAGTGAGGACAAAGAGAGAGAGAGGAGGGGGGTGATATCCTAAGGTAGGTCTTCACCAGTGAGGAAAAGAGAGAGAGAGAGGGGGGTGATATCCTAAGGTAGGTCTTCACCAGTGAGGACAAAGAGAGATGAGAGAGGGGGTGATATCCTAAGGTAGGTCTTCACCAGTGAGGACAAAGAGAGAGAGAGGGGGGTGATATCCTAAGGTAGGTCTTCACCAGTGAGGACAAAGAGAGAGAGAGAGGGGGGTGATATCCTAAGGTAGGTCTTCACCAGTGAGGACAAAGAGAGAGAGAGGGAGGGTGGTGGATATCCTAAGGTAGGTCTTTACCAGTGAGGACAAAGAGGGAGAGAGAGAGAGGGGGGGTGATATCCTAAGGTAGGTCTTCACCAGTGAGGACAAAGAGAGAGAGAGAGGGGGGTGATATCCTAAGGTAGGTCTTCACCAGTGAGGGCAAAGAGAGGGAGAGAGAGAGGGGGGTGATATCCTAAGGTAGGTCTTCACCAGTGAGGACAAAGAGAGAGAGAGAGGGGGGTGATATCCTAAGGTAGGTCTTCACCAGTGAGGACAAAGAGAGAGAGAGAGAGGGGGGTGATATCCTAAGGTAGGTCTTCACCAGTGAGGACAAAGAGAGAGAGAGATGAAAAAAGAGAGAGAGAGGGGGGTGATATCCTAAGGTAGGTCTTCACCAGTGAGGACAAAGAGAGAGAGAGGGGGGTGATATCCTAAGGTAGGTCTTCACCAGTGAGGACAAAGAGAGAGAGAGAGAGGGGGGGGTGATATCCTAAGGTAGGTCTTCACCAGTGAGACAAAAGAGAGAGAGAGAGAGAGAGGGGGGGTGATATCCTAAGGTAGGTCTTCACCAGTGAGGACAAACAGAGAGAGGAGGGTGGGGGGTGATATCCTAAGGTAGGTCTTCACCAGTGAGGACAAAGAGAGAGAGAGAGGGGGGGGTGGTGATATCCTAAGGTAGGTCTTCACCAGTGAGGACAAAGAGAGAGGAGAGAGGGGGGGGTGATATCCTAAGGTAGGTCTTCACCAGTGAGGACAAAGAGAGAGAGAGAGAGGGGGGTGATATCCTAAGGTAGGTCTTCACCAGTGAGGGCAAAGAGAGGGAGAGAGAGAGGGGGGTGATATCCTAAGGTAGGTCTTCACCAGTGAGGACAAAGAGAGAGAGAGAGAGGGGGTGATATCCTAAGGTAGGTCTTCACCAGTGAGGACAAACAGAGAGAGAGAGGGGGGTGATATCCTAAGGTAGGTCTTCACCAGTGAGGACAAAGAGAGAGAGAGAGAGAGGGGGGTGATATCCTAAGGTAGGTCTTCACCAGTGAGGACAAACAGAGAGAGAGAGGGGGGTGATATCCTAAGGTAGGTCTTCACCAGTGAGGACAAAGAGAGAGAGAGGGGGGGGTGATATCCTAAGGTAGGTCTTCACCAGTGAGGACAAAGAGAGAGAGAGAGGGGGGTGATATCCTAAGGTTGGTCTTCACCAGTGAGGACAAAGAGAGAGAGAGAGAGGAGAGGTGGGGGGGGGTGATATCCTAAGGTAGGTCTTCACCAGTGAGGACAAACAGAGAGAGAGAGAGAGAAGGGGGGCGGTTATACATATTCATGTGCGCTTTATCCCCGACTCCTTGCAAGCGTGAGATCGGATAACTCGTGGTTTCGACTCAAATAGAAAAACGGTCAGCGATGAACAAGAGCAGTGGCTCTTAAAATCCATCACTTTCTCTGTCTTTGCTCTGGGTCTTTTCTTGTTGTCGCTGTTGCCTGTTTGTTTCTAACTCGCCATCCCGGGGTTAGTGGTCTCTCAGGCCTCCTCTATCCATCCCAACCGATTTCGGGTTTCGTAGCCCACCTGCCTAGCACTCTAACAAATGCATTGTTATGTATATCGTTCAGCAGGGTTCCTCGAAATGCCAGCGCAAATCCCATTGTTCTCTTGGTCAACGGAAACGTCCCTTTGGTGCAGTAATTCTGTCCGCCAACAGCAAAGGGCGTTGCCAAGACTGAAGAGAGAGAGAGAGGAGGGATGACGTCACTGCAGAGAGAGAGGGATGACGTCACTGCAGAGAGAGAGAGAGAGAGAGAGAGAGATGGAGAGAGAGAGAGAAACTGAGTGTCAAGTCTAAGCTCTACATATTTACAGGGCCTTACACACATGAAGGAAGTTTGGGTTATGGTTAATCAAAGACAAAGCTATCAGTAAGTTATTTAAAATGACAATAGTAATGATAATGTACAAGAATACAGCTTAATAGGATGTAGAGAAAACATTAAAATCCTCCAAGATCGAAAGAATTAACATTTCCATAGCTAATGTTTTTCTGAGGGTAACAGGAACTATAGGATCCGTGCTGCATTTGTACAGCGCCTCACCTATGTTTTCTGATGTCGATTTCCGTAAACGTACATATACATATATATATGTGTGTGTACGTTTGTCTCGAGAAAACCCCGCCAGGTCGCAGAAGTCGCAGACTTCGTTCACACATCAGATAAAGAGCAGTAGCAACAAGTACATTCTACGGACTTTGATGACAGACCGGGATCGCACTCTGTAGCAGGGGGAGGGAACACCGTCTGTATGCTAATGTGACGAGACACGGCGAGAGGGTTTGACAGACATTAGGGACATAGACCCGCGCCAGTGTGTGTACTTAGTTACATCTTTGGGGGGGGTGGTTAGGGTTAAAGTTTAATAAATGCACTGAAGCTGTTCATTGCTTTATTGTTGTTTTAACTCTCTCCACGGCAGTTGGTGATGGTAGTGTGTTTTGCCGGGATGGGATGATCAAAGATTGAAGTGAATTGCCGGCGAGAGGTGGTCGTTAAATATCTCTGTCAGCCCAGTTTAAAGATATTTCCTTTACCCTAAGACGCTACGACGGTTTACTGCCTCTTTGTGATAGGTAAACCGAACTAAGTGGCTTCGCTTAAGCCTTACACCGTCAGCCATGCGGAGAGAGAGAGAGACGGACACGTGACGTCCGTTCCGTCGCAGCCTCGATCTCGGGCTCGGGAACATCGTCCGACGTCCGCCGCCCGTTACATCTCGAGGACCTGGCTTAACTCGGCAAAGTTAGAATCGGCCCCGGCGGCTACCGAACACCCGGGCTCGCGCAGGCCCCTCTATTTATCGCGGTCATGCGCACCGCGCCATCAGCACGATACCTAAACCTCGGCCGGCCCCGCAGAGATAAGCGCGTGCGATAAAGTATCTTCTATGTCGGTCTCTGTCTACCCGGGCCATCGTCAGACCTCGGGCGGGGCGGCTAACTCCGGGTACCGATAGCGCCATTGTGGGGTTGGCCTCCTGCCCGCGAGAGCGCAGCAGATAAGACACGACTCGGGTTCTGTTTACGACGGCTGCAGGCCGAATCGCGCCTGGTTCCATTGGCAGGGGCCGGCCGGCAGCCATTTGCAGTGTCTGCGCTTATCCAACATGGCCGAGTAGACCCCGCCCGGACAGTGCCTGCGGCAAACATGAACCAAGCCATGATAAAACGGGGAGAGATGCGAGTGGTGGCCATTGTTCCCATTCCAGCCGAGAGCGGGATGAGGCGGATACGTGTCGGAAAAGGCACAGTCTGCGACAAACGGCCCCCGTGCGGTAAAGATGGCGTCCGGCTCAGCCAGAATCCATCTCGAATGGAGTTAAAGCGGCCGCGACGTTTGGACATTAATGACCAGTCAGGCTGTTGCAGCGACGCTAAATGCCCAAACGGGGTCTTAACGGTTTCAGTTCTCGAATTTGAGGAGGAATTCGTCTCTCGCAGAAACTACGCAGGAGCCATCTTCCGGATGTTTAATGATACTATTAGTCTTACAAGCTGCCGGCTACTCTCCTTAAGGATTACCCCCCCAAAACACACACACACACACAAGCCCAACTTCATGGAGTGTGGAGAAGGGGGGGGGGACTTGTTTCCCAAAGCTCTTGATATCATGAAAATCGTTTTTGTATTCTTCCTCAATTCATGGTGACCAAACGTGAAGGAATTTTTCTGATAAAGGTAATCGCAGTTTTATTGGAAGCAGCTTCAGCTTTAAAAAAAAAAGAGAAGAGCAGGAATAGCAAATTTTATTATTGGCTTCAAATCTAAACCGATGGTTGGCCAGCCGGCTGCTGACTCATGCATCCCTTACCGCCGTGGTCCGATCGCCCCATCACGATATCGAATAAATACGTCATCGCCACCCTTTTCTTTGATTCTCTCTCTCCCCCTTATTTACCATCGGAAGTGAGTTGCTAATACATCGGTGCCGAGTGATGCACGAGGACTGGAGATCTGGAGCGCGCAATGTGCTGTTGTTGTTTTAATGCTCGGGAGAAGTGGCGAGAGAATGGCGCCACACGTGGTCCTTTCGAGTACCTGTTTACCTCAGGGGAGAGCACCCCTCTCCGGAGTGAGTCGATCTCTTCTGGCCCTGGTTGTTGTACTATTTATTCTGGGAGTGCGTGCGTGCCTTCCTTCCCGTCGTGTAGCCAGACCAGCGAAACCGTCCTGGTTCTCTCTTCGAGAGTCACGGGAACAAACCTTGTGGCTAACCGGAAGAGTGAGATCGTACTGTGCAGTCCCCCGGTTATTGGGTTTACATTGTAGACTCGAGGCGCCATCCGCATGTTCCCCCCCCCCTGACCGATCTGTGTTTCTAAATATTGCCCTTTCACGGCGTACAAACAGGAAAATATCGACCCTTGCTGCAAAAGCATTTTGATTTTTATATTATCAAGAACGAGAGGGAGAAGTATAGTAATGGGCGTCGTCACACCGCACTCATCTGTATATCGAGGGCGAGACCAGTCAGCGCACGACGCCGTGTTCATCCACCCGCTGAAAGTAGAGCTACAGTCCACAATCGGAAAACACTGCGACCGATTTCTTCCCTCATCACTTACATTTCTGCCCAGCCATTTCTGCTGACCTAAACGTTTGACATCACGCGATGTATGGCCTATTGTCGAGATTCTATGGTCTGAATTCACTTCACAGATGAATGGGTTTCTGAGCTCCTTCACATTGCATGGCTCGCAGGTGGTGGTGGGACGGGAGGCGGGAGGGGGGCAGGGCACCGTGGCCCATCGGAGGACGACACGACGAGCGTCGGTCGGTTCAGACCTTTTCCTTTACTTGCTTGGATGGGACTCTACACTCCGACCAGAAGTGTACGGTGCCTATTTCAAAGAGTCACGTGAACGCTCCAAGCTCTCAGGAGACCGCCGCGATCGGTAGTCAGCATGTCACCTCAGACCACTCTGTTTGCCTTGCTCTTGCCTTTCCTGCCCCTTTCTTTCCGCCGACTGTCGTTTAGGATCTGAAATCACATTATGACCACCACTCACGTGTAGGCCTAA
Source organism: Nautilus pompilius (assembly GCA_018389105.1). NCBI lineage: Eukaryota > Metazoa > Mollusca > Cephalopoda > Nautilida > Nautilidae > Nautilus > Nautilus pompilius. The sequence goes on along the minus strand of JACATO010002216.1, from coordinate 210,748 downwards.
CTGTCTGTTGAAGTAGGCATTTATGTACGTAGACAAAAGCATTTAATTAACCACACAGGTCCTATTCTCTCGACATTTTCATGTTGAAAGGGATAACAGAATTAGGGAATTATGTATACTCGATTTGCATGAATGAGCTATGATATCATCGTGACACCAGAGCCTGGAGTTTTGTTAGGCTGTAACCTACTCAAAAGTTTGTCCCAGGGAATGAGGGCTGAGGGAAGGGAGTCGGCAGATCGGGACTGCGGTGCTCTGCCCCGTTAGAACGAACACCGGGCTTTCTCAAACTTTTGGCCTCCTTTCTAAACCTCTTGTACCATTTTGGCTCCTCTACATGACATGTAATTGGGGCCCACCAAACTACGATACACCTCGTGTATGTGTAGAGGGCCAAGAAGGTTGTTGCTTACCACAACGATATCGCTCGCACTAACCCATAAGAAACTAGCCAAAGGACCGAACAGGGCCTACTATTAACTGTCAGTTAGTTTCAAAGTTTGCTAATATTTAAAATACCAAAAAAAAGTCAGACGTCTGGAGGTGAAAATTCGTGTGGTCCCCCTGGGGCCCCCGGTGGATGTGTACTGTAGCCCACTAAGGAGCCTCGCTTTGAGAATCGCTGTACTGGACAGGGGTAACAGTTTGCGGTGGCCTGGTGAACTACAATGCACTTAAAAATGAAAGTAGACAAATCGCCGCTTGGTGGAGCCACCGCGTGCAGGACGCAGCCTAAACCCATTCGGTGAGGTCCTTAACCAGCCCCCGTTTTCAGATTTCATCATGTGTAAATTAGCTGGCTTCTCTGGTGCGTTGGAGCATTTGGCCCAGTTTAGTAGAGCTGTCGGTCGGGATGAGACCATATATGGTCATGTCTGGGCCCTGAGGGGCACCACACGGAAGACGCTCTGTTCTTTCTGCTATGAGCGCGTCCAGAACCTGCCACCCGACCATCGCCAGTGTTGGCTGAAGGGCAACTCTGGACCTATTCTACGCCCACCGGAAGCGAACTGATGCAACTAGGAATCTTCGGAGAAAAGGACTCTTTCACCTGTTGACTGACACCATTCCTCTGCGTTCCATTTTGGCAGTTTATGGACGGGTTAGAGCGCTATATCCCCAAATCTTTGCCCCGGGTTGGTTTAACCTGCGAGTCCAGTTGAAGGGTCGTTGAGTGGGTTCTGTGACCACAAGCGACCTCTTCAGGCCGATGCTGTCGAAACTGCGTAATGATGATGGCCAAGGTCTTCATTAACCCTAAGCCTTACTCCCACAGCGGTCTGAATCCAAGTTACCCAGCAAAGGGCTAAAAGGGGATGTCCCCTTTATATGGCAGGGCGTTTGATACAGTACTTACAGTAAGCTTATCTGTATAATTACCATTACTTAAAGCCGATGGCGCTTTCCTTTATTGTGCGAGATGGGGGAGAGCTCTGGGAGTAGCTAGGCCGCCATGTTGCTCTTCCGTGTCTCCAGGGGGTCGGCCAACAGGGCCGGGCTGAAGTGGGGCCGAGTTCACCATCCTCCTGTCCAGACCAGAAACGCTAAACATTATTTTCAAAAAAAATACAAGCTGAAACAATAAGATCCCTTCCTTTTTAAATAGGGCTCTGCTGAAGTTTCCGGATCCCCCCACCCCAGGACATTCTGCTTACGCTAACGCGATTCCAATTAATGCGCTCGTCTTCCTTCTCGCTACCTCTCCCTAATTTTTCCATTTCTAATGAATGCATTCTCTCTGCTCTCACGTGCGCTCCCGCCCCGCTCGCGTCTAGAACTTCCTGGCCGCTCAAATTAGGTGTTCGGACCGCCGGAAATAGCCACTTCCGCCGGGCCGTTTCCGGCGCTAATGCTTCCGTAAATATCTACTTTCTGGAATGGGTCATCTCGCCTACACCGATGGGATTCTCGGCCTGTGGGGTGGTGGCGCCAGCTCCGGGCCCTCGGGCCGCAGTTAAACTCGCGATCGTGCCACTCCTTCTCCGTGTTAGCCAAAGGCGCGTGAGGGGGTTAATGGCGACCTCAGAAATTCGAAAGATAAACCCTTATTGATATTGAATATTTTGTAACAAGCACAGAATTAGTAGAAATCAAATGCATCCATTGGAGGAGGATTTAAAGATCGATCTTCGATCTTTCAGTCTTCCTCTCTACGGAATTTTGTTGCAACCGGTCAACGGAAACGGTACGAGGAGTTTGGTTCCAGTGAAGCTTACCGGGATCTTCCCCTCTCTAGGGAAGGAGGCGGGTTACCACCTCATTTAGATTAACTGTACTCGAAGTCCCGTGGCAACTGCAGTGGGCTGACTATCAGAGGAATCGTGGCATCGGCGGAGCAACTAACATAGACTGACACCTTGGAGGCTCTGTCTGTCTGTCTGCCGGCTCCTGAGGCTTCCTGTGATAAGTTCAAACAGATAGCTCGGTCCTTGATCCAGTTTCGTCGGCCAACATCGCGTGCTTTTGTCACAGGTACAATTAATTAGCTAAGTACATCGAACTCCGAAACAACATCCCCTCTTTTTTCCTTTTTTTTATTACTAAAATTAATATCCCGCCTTCCTAAGCAGAACATTTAGAGTCGGCGCCTAAAATTAGGGTTGATCGACTCTCCGGGGGCCACAGGGTTAATTTCCATATCGATAGCTAGCGAAACTGGTGACGAGAGTAGTTAACACACACCCCACACACACACACACATACACACACACAGAGACACACACACACATACACACACACACATGCATACGCACATACACACACACAGACACATACACAGACAAACACAGACACATACACAGACACACACACCCCACACACACAGACATATACACACACATACACACACACACACACCCCGCACACACACACACGCATACGCACACACGCACATACACACACATGCACATACACACACGCACGCATACGCACACACGCACATACACACGCATACGCACACACACCCAACACATCACACAGACACAAACACGCACACACACCCCACACACAGACACACACCCCACACACCCCCCCACACACACAGACACATACACCCACACACACATACACAAACAAACACATGCGCACATACACAGACACACACGCACACACCCCACACACAGACACACACACACAAACACGCACACACACCCCACACACAGACACACACGCACACACATACGCACGCACACACATATACACGTACACACACACACTCTCACACACACGGATGTTACATGATCTACATTTACCTTTTATTACTACTACTACTACTGCTAATAATAATAATAATAATAATAATAATAATAATAAGAAGCTGTTTTTTAACGTATTTCCCCGCCTATATATGGAGGAATGTGATCTTTATATTGTTTTGAAGCTCAGTACAAACGTAGCGTTCGTTATAAGCAGACCGCGTGGCCAGCATTGTAGAGTAGTACATCATTTGGGCACATGAGCTCAGACAGTGATATTAGGGGGGGGGTAGAGGAGTGAGAAGAATTCGTGCCCCAATGTCAGTGGCCGAGTTTATTCGAGAATGAAATGGCTACCTTTTTATTAGCCGGCTATTAAAACTCGATTCATTATGGACGAGGGTGACGGCTCGTGAATATCAAAGGTCGAAGAACTGAGGCCTGTGGAAGCCATTCATCATCTCTCGGCAAGATTGCATCTATCTCGCTGGTCCATCGTCGATTGGTGTTTTATTGATGTAAAACATTTCAAGTGGCTGCCCTCCATTTTTTTTTTAGTCGTCATTTGTCACCTGTGTCATAAATATCGACTTACACGTGCAAAAAAGAAAAAGAAATAAACTTTATTTGAAATTTTCAGCCGATACAAAGATGTCGTTAGATTATTACGTTCTTTCCGCTGATCCATTAGTTGTTTTTCAGAACTGCAGATGCAAAAAATTAAACTCACACTTGATTTCTTCTACAGAATATAATATTGATAATGACTTCCATCTTTTTTCATATTTTTTCCTAATTGCCTCCCCTTATCCCTCTAGTGGCCAAACATTCAAAACGAGCGGAAATACTCGACAGAAACAGCTTTCTCGTTCGGCACTGTGCCTTCTCTCAATAAGAATGGCTTTTGTATTTCCACACCAGGTGCTCGACGTCTATTCGCCTAATATTCATTTTCCGGTAAAACAAAAAAAAAAAACAACAGATAGTATTTCAAAATATACTGAAATATATAAAGCAGTACAATGCAGACCGGTAATTTCTGTCAATTATTTCCCATTGGAGTCCATATGGCCGCGAGATGTCGCCAAGGGTGCGTCAGACACCGCCATATGTGTCCTGCCCTTTGTTGCTGTAGAATTCATCAAAAACGTTCAGCATCCGTCGTTTATTCGATTTCGTAGGCGCACCCGGTCCGGATGAGGACGGTGCCTGGGAACACAAATTAGGTCGAAACTCTCTCTGAAAGCTGATGTCTTTTAGGATGAAGAAGCAACTCGAAAAAGGTGAGAATGGCGTACGCGAGTTCCTTGCTAGGTCTTACCGGGCTGGTGGGTGGGGCTTCATTTACGCCAGCGTCCGAATAACGGGTTCTCGATCTGCCGAACTCATCCTTACGAGGCCACTCAAGACTGCGAGCCGACATCGTTAACAAAATGGTCCTGGACCACAGGCTCTGAACGACGTCCCGATCGAAGCTTTAGATGGCAAAATAGGATGCTTCTGGTACCTTCCCGTTGGTGGCTTTGCCTGTTTTGCTTTACCCTGTCGCTCGGTTGCGCTGTTTATCCAACTGTAAAAGATGTACTGAACACGAGCGCCAAGGTCTCGCTGCTCATCGTCACCATTGTCAGTGGAGCCAACAGCTAGCAAGTGCCCTCCTCGCCCCTTAACAGCTCTTTCATTTAATGCCTTCAGGTCTTCCTGGATTTGATTAGATGTCGTACATTATAATCAACTTTGTGACGTCAGAGAGGTTCTCTAATTTATTACACAGTCTGAATGAATATTGATATAATTTACACAAACTACAAAGAGGACAGGTCGGAGAACAAAATCTTGCGCACTCCATCGTTTTTTTTCTTTCTTTAAATTGAGAATCACTAAAGCAGGCAATTGTGCCCTCTCCGTATACAACATTCCTTACTCTGTAATCCTCGTGACCAACTACAAATGGGCAGTTGATGTTCACTTGCTCTCCTTTTAACATTTTCAGATATATCCAGCTATAATTTTCGCTACCCATCACAACCCAGTGGAATAATCAAATGGCAGAGTCCATCAATCAAAAGATCGCCTCAGTCATGAGGATTGAAGTCCCCCACCCCCAACACGCACAATCAAAGAGTGGTGTAGTCTGAAGATTACTGCAAATGTCCAAACAAGTTGAGAGAAACAGGGGAAGGCAGAGAGAGAGAGAGAGAGATGTAGAAGGATGTAAAGAGAGAGAGATGTAGAAGGATGGAGAGAGAGAAGAATGTAGAGAGAGAGAGAGATGTAGAAGGATGGAGAGAGAGAAGAATGTAAAGAGAAAGAGAGATGTAGAAGGATGGAGAGAGAGAAGAATGTAAAGAGAGAGAGAGATGTAGAAGGATGGAGAGAGAGAGATGTAGAAGGATGTAAAGAGAGAGAGATGTAGAAGGATGGAGAGAGAGAGAAGAATGTAAAGAGAAAGAGAGATGTAGAAGGATGGAGAGAGAGAGAAGAATGTAAAGAGAAAGAGAGATGTAGAAGGATGGAGAGAGAATTGATCAATAATAGCAGAATGAATAAATAAAATAAGTAAATGGTAATTCATTTGCATCATCCACCCAAAGGAGTCGTGATTAGTTTTGTCCTCTTCCTCTCGAACGCTGTGGTTCTGTCTCGGTTATGCCCGGCCCGGCCGTCTACACGGCTGTGTGCACCTAGCCGGAGAATAGGAAATCTTCGAGCTGGCGAGTTCGATGGCTGTGTACGACGACAGGTTTTGTTGTTGTTCAAATCTGAAACAAAATATGTGCGCTGATTGCCAGTCAGGTAACTAACCGGCAGACTTAACTCAGCTACTTTATTTCTGTGTACAGTATTTATATACTTCTGCTCCTCCAAAGCAGATAGGGTAAATAAACGAAAACACGCACGTGTTTACTTATCAGACGCAGTGCAGAGATTCTTGGGGAAATTCCATTTGGAAGGAGTTTTTTTTCTCTTCTTATTGTCCCCATAAATTTTCTTGTGGCACTGATTTAAGGTCCCCTTTGTTAAAAGAAAATTGGTAGCTCTTTTTAAAGGCGAATTATTGGTGTAAACTCCACATTAACTACACTTACATATAGTGGAGCTCCACTCTGCGTGAGTCCTAAACGTACAATTATTTTGCCTATATGTGTGAATTGTTGAAAGATTAGAACCCACGGCCCCCTGATTTATCTATGCAGACCCCTCACAAATTTCCGAAACTCGGGTAATTTATCGAAAGGCGACACCGTTTTCGCCAACACCGCTCATTAGAGAAACGGATCCACGGCAGAAAAGCCAGGATTTTGCCCGCATTGCGAAGTGTCCGTTCGAGGAGACGGCTCCGGCCCGGCAACCAATGAAGTCTCCCCCTGTTTCTAGCCGGAGTCCCTGGGGCAACTCTGTCGGCCCGTGATAGTTCTGACAAAACCCTCGCTACATCGCCCAGATGATTCCCTGGATCTCGGCTTCAGAACCGATTTCCCCAAACACGTTTCATATCCGAGTCGGCTATCAATTATAATCAATGAAAGCCCCGACATCCACAGCGGCCCTCTTTCGCTGTTTCCTCTAACCAACAGTGGTGATCTCTTAGTCCCCCCTTTCTTTCCTTTAAACGCCTGCATTTAACGAGAGAATCCAGAGACAAAACCAATGATAGCTCCACCCCTATACGAGCCCTCGACTGTAGCAATTACCTCCCTTGTTTTAGTCTGGTTATAATTACTTAATGTGAACAGGTGATGATTCTAACATCTACTAATATCCATGTTCTTAACGCGAAGCGACTACAGGTTCGGTTCAGATCAGATCATTATATTATTAAATATGTGGACCTGGTCTACCAATCAACAAATGCTCCCTTGCGGGGAAACGTTAACGCCATCTTGTTCGGATAAAAGCTTTGTTGTCTATTAGCTCGTTACGTTATTTAAAGCAAAAGTAAAAAGCAGTAGAAGACAATAATAGATGATTGGTTTTAGAATTAGAGTTTTCACCACATTGGGTATATATATTGTGTGTGTAGAAGGGGCCCTTGAATTATTGATTTCGCAGATTTAATTATTGTTGTCGGTAATTCAGTTCAGAACATCATTTATTCTTTTAAATAATTTATATCTCGAGGTGAATTAATGATATTAAATACTCGGTAAATTCCAAACACACCTGGTTGTCGTAATACGTAAAGACCGTCAGTTATGAAGCCAACTCCGTATGAGGCACCTCTTTAGAAACGAAAATGAAACCGAGGTTGCTCACCATTCGACAGAGGCAGTGGAATTGCACCAAACGTTTGCAGTGAACAAATCCACGTCTCTCTCTCTCTCTCTCTCTTTTTAAAAAATCCATCATTCTGAGAGACGGAGAGAAGAAAATTCTTCTGACGTTTGTAATATTCCGACCTTTTCACCAGTCGTCGCGACACCCGACCTCCGCATCGGAGGCAAACCTAGCGGCGAGAAAGCGTACTACAGAACTCGTTATCTCTGGACCTGGGAGGAAACAGGCGACCGGTTGAGTGAGAAGAGCGAGAATTAACCACGATTTAGACATCGTTTCTTTCTTCTCTGTTATTATTTTACATTTTAAGCTTACCCTGCTCCTTATTCGTATTCATTTATCTGGCTTTTCTACTTTTGGTGTGTATTGTAAACGCGCCGCCGCTCAGATGTTTGGAAGCCGAGGCTTATACACAGGAAAGAGAAGTTTAGACGTCTTCGCTGTGACAGGAGGAACGGAGCTGATTGCATGCGGGAACAGTCAGTCACAGGGTTTACCAGAATACAGTAACCACCTTTGGTGGTCTTCACAACAGCTCTGTCGGTTCGTGGAATCTGGTAATTAACATATCGAGCTAATCAGGTGTTGAGAGATTCCAGACTGTAAGAATGTATTGTCTGTCATAACGTCCCCGCGTTATTTTCGCACTTCTGTTGATTTAGCCCCGCGGACGGACGTCTCGGGGTGCCTTTACCTACTTTGGAAGAATGTTCGGGGGTCACCGGCTGCTTGGAAGAAACCTTGACCTATAAGTCGCATACTAGAGAATAGAGTTCGTCTTCAATTCAGAAAGTCCGTCCAGATCTGCCCCGCCGCCAAAAACTGAGCCGAAGCCCGATATCATCGCCCCCCTCCCCCTTGTAGGGAAGATACACAGATTCAGCGAGGGCTCGCCTTCTTCCCGTCGCTGTACAAACGCGCCAGACTTTGAACCTGACTTTTCATCCATCACCAGTTTTAACTCACGATTTCACTTACTGGAACCTTTTAACTTAATTCCAGCCCTTAATATAGATATATATATTTACCAGCATCACAACCATTTAGCCCACAGCTCTTGTTTTTTTTACTACTGTAGAAAACAGAAAATTCCACCACCACTTCTGTTGCCATTTTAGCCGTGTTCATATTTCCGGAGCTGTACCTTGTCTATTCTGGTTTCTTATCAAATTAGCACAATACTGGTTATCTTTCCCTGATTTATCTCAGCGAGTAAGCTCTCTCTCTCATCTCTCCTCTCTCTCTCTCTCTCTCCCTCTCTCCATCTCTCTCGCCTCTCTCTGTAACTGACACATCATTTCTCTCTCTCTCTCTCTCTCTCCCTGATTTATCTCAGCAGTAACCATCTCTCTCTCTTCTCTCTCTCTCTCTCTCTCCCTGATTTATCTCGCGAGTAACCATCTCTCTCTCTCTCACTCTCTCTCTCCCTGATTATCTCAGCGAGTAACCATCTCTCTCCATCTCTCTCTCTCTCTCTTCTCTCTCTCTCTCTGTAACTGACAATCATCTTCTCTCTCCTCTCTCTCTCGCTCTTCGCTCCCTGAGTTATCTCAGCGAGTAACCAGCGTCTCTCTCTCTCTCTCTCTCTCCTCTCTCTCCTCCTCTCTCTCTCCCTCATTAAGGTAGTATGGTTTCTCTCTCCTCTCTCTCTCTCTCCCTGATTTATCTCAGCGAGTAACATCTCTCTCGCTCTCTCTCCTCTCGCTCTCTCTCTCTCTCCTCTCTCTCTCCCTGATTTATCTCAGCGAGTAACCAATTCTCTCTATCTCACTCTCTCTCTCCCTGATTTATCTCAGCGAGTAACCATCTCTCTCCATCTCTCTCTCTCTCTCTCTCTCTCTCTCTCTCTCTCTCTGTAACTGACATCATCTCTCTCTCTCTCTCTCTCTCTCTCCTCTCTCTCTCTCTCCCTGATTTATCTCAGCGAGTAACCATCTCTCTTCTCTCTCTCTCTCTCTCTCTGCAACATGTAATGGAATTTTTTGTTAAATGTGACAAGTCGCTCTTTCAGTATACAGACACATAAAAGTTCCTTTGGCCATTTTGCACACTATCTCGAGCAATGAAAGTTCTAAAATATCTTCATCTCCCGCTTTACACGCGCCAAGGGGGAAGACGAGGGGGTTAGGGTTAAATAGGAGTAGGGGCGAAGTCACACAGGGAGGGAGTGGAGAGGACTCTTTTCCCCTACCCCCGTCATAGTTTTTGCGCACTGTTGCATGCAGTCTGTTTGACAGTTTTTATCTTCCCTTTCTGTGCTGTAGACTTTATTTTAACACCGTTCAGATCTGTGTAACGAATAGAATCTTTTTTTCTTTCCTCTTTTCTTTATTCTTCTCTGTAGTAATCATATTTCATCTGGGCATTGTGTCTTTGTGGTGTCGCTGTTCATGAACAGCCGCCGATGTATACATGTGGATGAATTGGCCATTGTTCTCGTCCATTCTACCGGCGACGGAGTCAGCTAGTGGTATTTCTTAGAAAGGGGAGATCTCGGAGTCGGGTTCTCCTCCGGCGTACCTCGAGTTGAAGTTTTATTTAATTGAGACATAATAAACTAAAAAAAAGAAATTTAGAATTTAAAATAATAAATCTGTTTGCTAAAAATCGTCACGCGCCCACGGAGTTTGTTTGAAACTTTGAACAGAGAACTCTTTTCGGTTTTCTCACAAGCCTCGTTCTGAAGTAGTACTTTCCGTTCCTTCACCCGTGGCGTCTAAATGCTGCGAGGACTTCCTGGACTGGTGCATTATGGTCGTTCCCCGTAATGTCCTAACGGAAAATTTCTTTCTTTTTACTTTCACTAGTCTCGACAAGGAGGCAGCCCTGGGTAGTGGTGGTGGGTGGGGGGGACGTATTGCGGAGGTTACCCGCCAGAGGGCGCTATCCTGCGCCACGAGGAGCCCGGCACCGCAGACCTAGAAGCAAACAGATTGCTGGTCGGTCGTGTGAGGGTTAAAACAGCCGACCGATTCAATTCCTACTTTGATAAAACAACTGGGACTCCAATCGTCTTTATTGTTGCGCGCCTGTCTGTTTTTGGCGGGTGGAACAACCGTAAAACTCTGCTGCTTTCCGCGAAAACCTGAAGGAAACAATGAAAAGAAGACATAAACCTCTGAATCCCGGAAGAATGCGCTACTCTCAGTTGTCACCTCAAACGAGGAGAATATGATTAGCCAAAGTTTCTAAACCGGATTTCTGTTTGTTTGTTGTTGTTCAGAGAGAGAGAAACGTAATTATTTCGTTGCTATGCTAATCTAAGGCACAAAAAAAGAATTCGTGATCGAGAGATCTTGAATTTCCTCTGGTGCGAACTGGGGATGATAACTGTGAATGTCACGTCTCAGTGTCCTGTCTGGAGACTTTTCTTATGACAGGATCGCCAATCGACGATTTCGTTGTTGTTCATTCAACTCGTGAGGCTCCCTCTTGTCGAGCCTTTTCGCCTGGCCGATTGCGTCAAGATGCCGGGAAACAGTCGCAGTGCTTACGTCAAGCTCTCCAGCAACCTCTCGCGCTGTTTTTCTTGGATCGGCTTCAACTGAGGCCTTCGGACGGTCAGCATCACGGCTGGGAGGACGTCTGCTACGCTCCTCATCTTCGAGGCTCACATCTCCTGATCGAAACTTTGCAAACCACCGTTGTACTGTCCGCTCATTAGCTGTGTCCTCGCCCGATGCCTGCTTGATGTTACGAGTTGCCCCTCTCGCTTTGTGGCCTGGTTTGGACTCGTGAAGGCACGAAAAGCTTTTCTATCCCTGCTTCACTCAGAACCCCGAAACTAATATCCGTTTTATGATTTTTAAAAAGGTAGGTTTTGCATAATGTTATCCAAAGCACAGGCTACAATATATAATTTATCTACATACACCTTCACAAGTATGCAGAAAATGAACCCAAAATTAGCACACACAATCACACACACATATACGATATATATATTTTTTCTTTTCCTAAAATGTATCACCATTATAATAAATGTTGATTTTTACTTTTAAATACTGCATGTTACGGTATATCTAATTGATAACTTTATGTTGGAAGAAGCGCCACACCGATCGTATTATTTTTGATTGTCTTACACATGCGTGCACCTGCTACATTACAATATCTGACATATTTACAGTTCAATCGCTGGAGAGTTTGTTGTAGCTTTTTGAGATATGTTGAAAGTTTCATTTTTTTAAAATAAGGTTCTAGAAATAAGCTCATTAATTCAGAGCTGAGCGGAAAAAAAATATATATTATATAGTATAAATAAGTATATAGTATATGTGTGTCTCTTGTAACTGCTAGTGGCGAACCTTTCGCTTCAAGCCATAAGTGAATTTCTTCACAATCTTCTTTCTTATAATATTTAATCAGCATTTTATTTAACATCTTAATTATTTAATCAGTACTTCAGTTAACACCATCAAAACGATTTTTCTTTCCGTTCCTGTTTTCCTTTTTGGTTTGTGGCCATGCTCCAACAGTCCCTGGTTCTGTTAGACTAATAGACGAGATACAAACAGAGTTAGCTGGGCGCTTTGTAGAGTTCGGAACAGTGTTTGGCCAAGAACTCGCACAAATTGGAATACCAGGTGAATATTTAATTATCGGGTATTTATATTCAGGAAAATAGGCTCGTCTATGAGAGTGAAAGAAGAAATGAAACGAAAGCCCTTGAGTCAAAGTCTATCGATATTTTCTGTCAGTTAGTTTAATTTAAGCGGTTGGATGTTTTACGTGAAAACGAAGAGGTATTTCGTTTGAAAAAAATGGCTGCAGTTTCACATTTTGCATGTTTTATCATGGGTCAGATTTATTCGTTTACACTTTTTAGATATAAAATATAGTGAAATTAGAGAAGACGTGGGTCGCCGCCCGCCATTTTGTTCTGACGTCAGTTCCGTGGTCACGTGACAGTAAAACAGCCTCTCCGATCTACTTCTACACTAAACTGATGAAGGGGACATAACAGTAAATATCTAATTTTTAAAAATCGTTTTTGTTTTTGTTACCGAAAATTCGCGTGCACTCATTACAATCATTATACGATGACGTTTTAATATTACAACTTGTAGAAAACGAACTAATTCCCCAATCCCACCCATCTAGTTAGGTGTGTGCGGAATAAAGCAGTCAGCACACAAAGTTACGATAATATGCTGCTACTTCTTCAAATAGTTTTCAGCATAACAATTTTTGCTTTTATAATTATTGAGTAAATGGAACTTTTTGTCTTATTTGATTGAGATCCCTTGTGTGATAAATTTATAATCTAACTCTGCTATTTAAATTGCAGTATAATTACGATAATATATTCTTGCTTATTAAAGTGGATATCAGTATTCAATACTTCTTTTTTTATTTTCACTGAGTTAATGAAACTCTGTTTGTTTTAGTCGAGTGACACCCACCCTGTCCATCATGAAGTCATCATTTAAACGAGCTATTTAAAGTGCGTTACGTGTTTTTTTTCTCATCTTTCATTTTAAGATAGACAATTTTGTTTCTATGTTTAGCGAGTTACAGAGAGAGAGAGAGAGAGAGATGAAGTCGGTACACAGAGAGAGATGACGTCAGTATATAGAGAGATGAAGTCAGTACACAGAGAGATGACGTCAGTATATAGAGAGATGAAGTCAGTACAGAGAGAGATGACGTCAGTACACACAGAGAGAGATGAAGTCAGTACACACAGAGAGAGAGATGACGTCAGTACACACAGAGAGAGATGACGTCAGTATATAGAGAGATGAAGTCAGTTCACACAGAGAGAGATGACGTCAGTATATAGAGAGATGAAGTCAGTACACAGAGATGACGTCAGTACACACAGAGAGAGATGAAGTCAGTACACAGAGAGAGATGACGTCAGTATATAGAGAGATGAAGTCAGTACACACAGAGAAAGATGACGTCAGTATATAGAGAGATGACGTCAGTATATAGAGAGATGAAGTCAGTACACACAGAGAGAGATGACGTCAGTATATGGAGAGATGACGTCAGTATATAGAGAGATGAAGTCAGTACACAGAGATGACGTCAGTATATAGAGAGATGAAGTCAGTACAGAGAGAGATGACGTCAGTACACACAGAGAGAGATGACGTCAGTACACACAGAGAGAGATGAAGTCAGTACACACAGAGAGAGATGACGTCAGTACACACAGAGAGAGATGACGTCAGTATATAGAGAGATGAAGTCAGTTCACACAGAGAGAGATGACGTCAGTATATAGAGAGAGATGAAGTCAGTACACAGATGACGTCAGTACACACAGAGAGAGATGAAGTCAGTACACAGAGAGAGATGACGTCAGTATATAGAGAGATGAAGTCAGTACACACAGAGAAAGATGACGTCAGTATATAGAGAGATGACGTCAGTATATAGAGAGATGAAGTCAGTACACACAGAGAGAGATGACGTCAGTATATGGAGAGATGACGTCAGTACACACAGAGAGAGATGAAGTCAGTACACAGAGAGAGAGATGACGTCAGTATACAGAGAAAGAGAGATGACGTCAGTACACAGAGAGATGACGTCAGTATACAGAGAGAGAGAGAGAGCGATTTTACTACTAATATATTCAAATGTTTATGCAATTACGCGTATATCTTTTAGAAAAATTTTGAAACACTTATTAACTAGCACTGGCACATCCAGCCTTCTCAAGATATTCCTTCGGCTAGACAGTAAAACGTACCGATCTCTGGGGTCCGGTCTATTGATAGGTCAGGGGGGAGTCAGGGAGGTGGTCGGTTCTTCCTCCACGACGCCTATCTGTAAGCGTTTCCCTTGTTTTAGATTTACCAATTTATAGACTATTTGTTTTTTCCTTTCTTACGGCTTCCATTCTGATTTTCTTCTCTTTATGTTTGAAATACATCTCGGAGATCAGTCCACAATGGACGGGGATCTGGAACCTGGAGCGGGGTGCGACGGAACCTCGCTGAACGCAGCGATCTTTGGTTCGAGGGACCTTCACCTGTATCCCCCCCCACAAATGATGATTTCCTGTAGTTGGAGTCGTGTTTGTTGTTTTTAAGACATTATAGAGGACACCCGTAATAACTGGAAAGGAAGACTATTTAGGAATCTTTCCTCTCCCCTATCTCTTTCTCTCTCTCTCTCTCTTCTCTCTCTCTCCATCTCTCTCTCTCTCTCTCTCTCTCCTCTCTCTCTCTCTCTCTCCATCTCTCTCTCTCTCTCTCTTTCCATCTCTCCTTTCTCTCTCTCTCCATCTCTCTCTCTCTCTCTCTCTCTCTCTCTTTCCCTCTCCCCTATCTCTTTCTCTCTCTCCTTTATTCTTTCCCTTCTCTCGTCCCTGCCCCCCCCCCCTCCCCCGGTAACAGAGGAGCCGGGGGAAGCAGAATGAACAACACAAGCAAAACTGTTTATATTGTTAGGAGCGAAGAGTAGCAATAGAATTCGATGTTCTAGATGAAATACATCAACTGTAAAATGTCTAAAGAAAGAATTAGCCCATTTTATTTAATTCGCCAGTCTCCCTAGGGGTATTTTTCTTTCTCCCCTCGGGTAACAACAATCTAGAATCCCCGACCGAGTTCTGTACGAGTCTCTGGCCGTTAATCAGCGAATTGAGTTAAGCCGGCCGCCGATGAGATTATACAAATCTAATCTACGGCGCTGGGGAGAAGGGGGTGTAGTGTTTGCCTTGTCGGAGGTGATGTTAACCCGGTAAAGGTAACTCAATCAGGGCCCGTGCGCGCAAGATGGCCGGCCACGGCGCGGGGGGGGGTGTAAAATCGGCCGAACTGGACACAGAACCGCTGTTGGTTATCTGCATTTAAAGGGATTCTGAAGCTCGCACGACGCTCGTGACGTAGGTCCCTGCCATTTAAGGTTTCCTGTCATCGTTAATATTAATAATTGCAAAATTATGAAAGCTCAAGATAAATAATTAACCAAATATCCATATATGGGTACTTCGGTTATGGCCATGTTGTTGTTGCATTTATTTCCAGGGAATTTCGGTAGATGCTTCTCAAACACGTGCGGGCGGCGCGAAAGCTCTCCTGACAAGGAGGTCACAAACAAAGTCGTGCGCGTCATAGATGTGCAAGATGCGTGCTGTCCACAATCTGACTTAAGCTTTAAAACACAAACACAATTTAATTACTCGGCTTTTTTTGGTTGCTTTTACACTTCAAAATTTATTTTTATTTTTGGAACGGTTATGACCAATGCTGCTGCAGCTTCCGGCCGCAGACATTTATCATATCAGAATCGTTACGTCACGTGGTCTCGCGATATAATAATGTTACTTACTTCTGTACCACTAATTCTACCTGGTTGTGGGCCTGAGCTCCGTTTTAGACTTTTCAAAGCTGCGATCATCCTGGACTAGGGAGCGTGGTTGTCGATATGACGAGAACGCGGGCGTAACTTGGCTCAGCCGTTCACTCGGTTGTTGCCGCTGAATTCTGAATATGGAACTATGGAGTCTTGATGGCGACGCGTTTGTCTAGCACACTGGCCTGCGGGTCAGGAGTTGTGGCGCTCAGTCCCCCGTGCCGCTATGAAATCGTCCGACATCTAAAGGGTGGAGTGGTGGTGAGGTCGGAACGCAAACCCTTTCGCTTCTCACAATACTACTTTCGTTTTTATTTTTTCTCTCTTCGCTGCCTCGTTTTCGATTTTTAAGTTAAGATGGTTGATGTTGTTTCGGCCTATAGGCTCTCTCCCCTCTTTCTCTCTCTCTCCCTTAGCAGCTGGCGGAAAATAAATTCTTGGAGTCACGTCATTCCCCCGTTACGTTTGTGATGGAAGGGTTAACTACGTGCACTGTTAAACTGAACGTGGTCGCGGCTTACGTGCGGTGCGGTTAATGTGTTTGTTTTCCCTCCTCTCTTTCTCCTGTTTGATGTGAATCTCTCGTTTCACAGGCCATTTGGAGAAACCATTCTAACAGCAGATAAAGGAAGAAAAACTTTTTCTTTTTTTTCTTTTTTTTAAAGGGAGAGAGAGAGACTTCCACAGCTGCTGCTGTGTGTGTTTTACTTGTTTTGGAGGAAATTAAACTTAAATCTTTCGGCTTTGGAACTAATCTTCCTTAATATCCGAGTTAAGTCTCCGTTAACGAAGTGACATGTCGGTGTACGATGGAAGGAAGTTCTCCGTAAACAGATATCCCAGATCTTTGAAAACGGAGCCTCACCGCATTTGTTTCCACAATGTCTTTTTTTCTTCTTTCTCTCTCTGGTTAAAAAAAAAGTTATCGTTACTTTGGGTTGATCTTTCCTGGCGCTAGTTTGGTTGAAGGGGTAGAGAAGAATTGTTCAAAAGGAAAAAAAAATGGAAAAGATATATATATAAAGCGGGTGTTAAGAAGTCAGTGAAGTTGACAGTCTAGTTGACCTTAGAATTCTTTGTCCTTTCAGAACAGACAAAATATTGATCCTCCCACCAAACAGTAGGTTCTTCGGATGCACATGATTCAAAAGACAATTATTTAAGAGGATAATGCATGTAAAATGTTATAAAGGATTAATTTCTCCTCTCATCGGGCAGATTTTCAAATCTGATGTTGCTACAGAAATACAGCAAAGAGAGATAACTCTTTGTTTGTTTTCCTCCTTGAACCACCTTCTCCCATCACCGCATTTGGCTGTTGTTCGGAGTTAGATGCTGAAGCAGAAATAAAGCAACGGAAAGAATATTTTTTCGTAATTTTAAAATTTATTTCAGTCCCCCTCCTCCAATCAGTCATATTCGGCAGGTGTTTAAAGTTAGAAATCTCTCTGAGGGGGTCAAAGTAGAGAGAAGGTAAGTAATTCAGTTATGTTTTTAAATCTCTCGTGAATGTTTCCTTATTCGCATTAAGCAAAGTTGATGACGATAATTTGCTTTCTAATCAGCGATGAAAGAAACAAAAGAATTATTTTAGGGCTGCTATTACCTAATAAACCAAAGTTTCGGTTACCGCCCCTCGTCGTCATCAGGTTTTGATTATGGTTGTATTCTTCCACTGATATCTTCAGAGTGGCACGACCCCGTCACGAGCTCCGCCGCTAGCTAAGCTGCCCTGCTGATTTTTTTACCCCCACCAAACCTAATAAGCCTTTGGACATTTCAGCTCCCTTAACCTGCGCCGCACGCCGTCGGTCTGACCCTGACCAGCCCCGCTCGAACTCGTCATCTTTCCGAACCGCAGAACACATCGCGCTCTTGGCGGTCTACTGATTTCTTATCGTCGAAGATCTTTTGTGGACGACTTTCACGCTGAAGTTCTTGGGGAGTTAGCACAGAAGACGTTCAGAGGTTCCATTGGTGTATGGAGTTATAGACATCCATTCTCCAACAAATGGTAGCCGCTCCTCACACACACACACACAAAAAAAAATGGTTATCAGAGGCTGTTTCAGCCTTAGTCCAAAGTCCTCTAATTCTTTCTGCTTTTTTTTGAAAGGCACTTCGTCAAAGTGCAACTGATGCCCAATTTATCGTCTATCTATAGACACTAATGTCCAGAAAGGAAGTTCCATCTCTATTACAAATAGGATAGCCGGGTTAATGTTCCACCGAAGTGTCATCACCCCAACCTTCTCCATCTCTTTAGTTTCTTATCAGCAGGTGTTATTGTTCTAAATGCTCCGTGTAGATGTGCAGGGATGAGGGAGAGAGAGGTAAGCCCGTAGCCATTCTTTTCTTTGATCTAGAAGGCATACCGGAATCGAAAGTATGTTGTCTTTCTACAGCAGGTTGTTAATTCCACGACTCCTTCAATTCCCGGGCCGGTTCTTCTCTTCAAGTCATTGTCTCGGTCGCGCGCATTCTTTAGTGAGAATTAAAAGCTCGTTAGTTGGAACGTTAACGAACAGCCTGCCGACATCAAAGCCAACCAGGGCACGCATCTCCAGGCTGGACGGTCCAGTTTCTGATGTTGTCTCTCTGCCTAATGAGAAAGTCTGGCATCTTTAATATGCTCCGTAAGAGTTCCTTCTTCGGAATTGCAGGTTACATCAGCCTAGTTTAGCCGACAGATGTTTAAGAGTTTTTCCGGAGCCATCTGACATCCACTAAAGGTCTCGAAGCTTTCCACGCATCCCACCAATATTCGCGAGCGCTGGCAGACATCTCCAATCCCCCCCTTAAAACCCATCAAGTTCGATGACGTCATAGATTCTTGAAACTCCATCGTGCCAAGACAAGTGTGCGTTATCTCGCAGACAAAATGCCGATAGAATTATTTGTTTATATTGAAAAAAATAACGTAGGAAAAATTAGATAATATGTTTTTAAAGTGTAATTATAATTGGATAACACCTAAGTGAATAATACATGAAAATGAAGATAGATGGAGAGGAGGGATGTAGGAAATGGCCTCTCAAACTGGAAATGCTTCAGTCGATCGTCAAGCGCAATGCTTAAAGGCCGGTGGGATTCTTCACGAGTCTATACCCGAGGGAAAAAACCCCAATTCAGAATGTAAACATGAGGGCTGAAGGGTTAAGCGGGAATAATAATAATAATAATGATAATGGTAAAAAAATCAATGATGGTTCAGCACACGAGAGCTGGCCGCTTACATCAATTTTGCCTACTCAGTGCCCTAACCTGACGCACCGGCACCTTTAAGGGAGGATGAGCGGTCTTCGACGGAAGCTTTTCAATATTTATTCGCGGTTGCTGCCATTTTCGTCGTTCCCAGGACAGGCTGGAGGAACTGTGGTAGAAGTCGAGAAGCTCGCGCTCTTCCCTGCCCGTATTGTGGACGGTCGTCGGTGGTTCTACAAATCCCTTTCTCCCCTCTGTATGTCCATCAAATCTTCTCGTTTTCGAACGGCATTCAGTGCTGGGGGGGTCCATAATACACCGAACGCCACAAGTTGGACACACCAATAAAACAATTCAAGCGTAACGGTGGATATTTCGATTTCGTATCGTAAACAAAAAAGGGAGGAAGAGAAGTTTTCGAGACAAAGGATTGAAAACAGACTTATCCCCTTTGCTTATTTAATAGTCGTCCGTCAGCCGAACTGATTATACAGAATTAGGAACCAACCTCGTAAAATCACCGTCATTTGCCTTTTCACTATTTTTTTTTGCATAATTATTATAGCCCCTTATGGCCCCTAACTGTTAAATGTAGTGTACGCCGAAGGCATGACGTCATCATCCTGTTTGTCTGATATAATTCTTACCAGTAATCTGAATAGGCTTGACTGTTAATGGACCTGGTTATTAATGGCGGCTGTTTGGAAGATGAAGATGGCGCTACAAGCGAAATATCGTTTCCCTTCAAAAGGTCGGTTGCTCCCAACGGGAGATTGTAGGGGAAGTCTGAGTTACAGGGCGTGGTGTGCGAACAGCCATTTATTAAGTCAACTGTCTCAGCCATAAACTAAAAGGGCGAAAGTAGAAACAAGGAAACACCGAACCGGAAGTTTATTTTTCGACAAGTAGCCAATTAATCTCTGGTTATGGTTTCTCTTTACTAACCAAGGTCGAGGGAAGCTGGGCTGCTTGGCCGAGTGGGCGGCTAGGAAACCCCTTGCTCAGTAGACGTGGTAACGAGAAAAGGGGACTCGACCCAGCAGGATTGCGCCTTGAGGCGATGTGGCACGAGGTGGCGGGGTTCTGTCCACGTGACGACAATAGGGTTAGACAGAAAGGTAGGGTAGCTGTGTCGCCCTACGATTACATATGTTTGGGGCGGAAGGAAATGTGACGGTATGGAACGGTTTTGTTGGCCATTCGGCCGGCGGCTCGATACAAGTCGAAGGGATACTCGCAGAAAAGAGATATCACGATATTCGGCAATGCCCCGCAATCACATCAGTCAGGGCATCGATGGGTTGATGCTGCAGCGAGGCAATTATCCAAAACGCGTTGCAAAGAACTCGCTGGAGAAAAGCCATGACATCTTAAAGCCACGATATGACCTCCCCTCGATCTACAGGTCTGAAATTGTGCGAGACGAACCGGATGGAGGAGCTAAGACAAAAAAACAAAAACACAAACAACAACCCCAATCAACGTCGATCAGCCATGGAACGACTTACAAGAGGAATAGGGGTTAATAAGGAGGGCAAAAAAAAAAAAAATAATTACTAAATAGGATGTCCGGAATATGCGCAGCCGTTATTCACGTGGTGGAAGGTGGGGGTCTTTTGATGAAAGGAAAAGCTTCGTAATTAAGGGTTTATATGTCCTAATACACGGTTCCCGTGACATTCCCTATTATTCTTGTTGGAATAATGAACTTTAATTTAAATGGCGGAAACAGGTTTGTGTATGACAGGCTCATACTTTTGAACGCCAGTGTCTATGAAATAAGAGATGTTCCATTCTGACTTCAGGAATTGGGCTTTAAGAGAAAAATGGAATAAAAAAAACCCCCATGAATTAGCTGTCTGGTGGCCCTAGATGTCCCCTTCTCTCTCTCTCTCTCTCTTTTTTTCTTTGTTTGTTTTGTTTTTCAATTGAATAACCTTTCAAAAAATCTCAGGGAGGGGGAGATAAAAAAAAAAAAAAAACAGACAGACAGACAAAGGGTTAATTCGAGTCGAGGAATTCGCCACGGTTTTTCGATCGGGGAGATAGGGCTTTAACTGCCGGAGAATTGTGGTCAGACCGAGGCTACGCGGGAGAGGTTTGCCGCGCCGGACCGGTCCCGTGTCGTCTGCTGACACATAAGCGAAACTGACGTCTGGGAAGGTGCGCGAGGAGGGCACGAGGAAGATTTACGGGCCCGACCCGAGAGCCCACCTGTCAGGGAGGGGGGGGGGAGCCCGGTGCAGGTGTGGGTGAAATACGATCACCGCAGATCGATATCTGCGGATTCGGTAATAAAACGGCGGAATGCCCTCCCTCACGTGTCCCCCCCCCCGCCCTGCGCCCTCGACGGGGAAGGGGGAAATAGTCCTTGAACTGGGGGACTCGGTGACCATCGCCCTGCTTTACCTAATATTGAAGTCGGCTGCTCCCAGTTGCTGCGCGTGACAGGGTGGGTGTCTCCTGCCCGTCCCAAGAGCGCGAGCCGACAAATTCAGCGAAGCGCTGTGAACCCCGAGGGCAGATTTTAGGGTTCTGCCATTGAGCTCCTCTCTCCCATGGCGGCCCCTACAAGCCCCCCGAGAACCAGTTTTCTGTTGTTGTTGTTTTATCTAATGTTTATTCAAACGGCGGCATTTTAAAACGACTTTTTAATTCCTTTCGAGGGGGGGGGGAACAACGTATATCGGGGCGTTGTCAATCAATGTCGAGTACCGCGAGGCCCCGTCTTCCATTTCTGTTTTAGCCCCCCCCCCCATTTTTTTTTGCAGTCGCAGAAGAACGCCGGTGTCGGACTCATCCTCGCTTCGTGGGAAACCCGACTTTTTAAGGGTAACTTTCTGAAAAAGGGGTCATCACCTTAAGAGGGCGCCTTTTTGTGTGTGTGTGTGCACGTCTCGCTCATTTCAGTCTCCATCGCTGCTCCAGTGTATATCGATGAGAAACAAGATGGAAAAAATAGGGGATAATAGGTTTAAATGAGAAGAATTCGCACCGTAAAAGAGTTTTGAGAAAAATTTCTGTTCCATTACCTTCATGGGTTCACTTGCTCTTTCGGGTGGATGCCCTGAAATAAAATTACCGAAAGTAAAATGAATTCGGTACGCCCCCGGATTTACCAGAGGGGCTTTTGCTTGTTTTTGTTTTTTTTCTTTTTTTTTTTTTGTGATGGGGTTATTATGTACTGTACATAAATACATAACAAATGAACTGAGGAGGGATGCAGGGCATCGAAGTGAAAGTGATTTGTCAACGTGAGCCGCGCTATACGGTCCGATAGGGAACTAAAAGGTTCGCACAGATTATCTTAATCCCTTTTGAAGCGTCCGCATAAGTGGAATACTCGTGAGGATGCGGTCTCCATAGACACGGCTGCTGACAGAGCTTCATCTGTAGTCCGAGAGAGAGAGAGAGGGGGGGGGGACGACGACGAAAGTTTAAAAAGGAGGAGAAAGATCTCCTCCCGTCCCCTTAAAACAAAAATGAAACCACTTCCAACTGCTCTTCTTATTCTTCCTAATCTATTACCGGAACCTGGTCTGAAAGCCTGAGGGACGGCCTCGGACACTCTCCGGTTTAAGAAGACGCTATTCTGACACAGGAACTTCCGCGTCATCGCCCTGTTGTACTTCGCACGTCGCCGTAATGACGTCATCCGTACTCGTCAGTAGCAACTGTGCGGTAGTATCTCCCCTTCTCCGCCCAGACTCAGTTATTTCCTTAGGTGAATCCGCAGACAACGGATAATCAAATGACCGGGGGGGAGGGGGCTAAAAATTGGGCGCACCTGTAATTCGTTACACCGCGCCACCGTTCTCGGTATCTTTCGGAAGCCTCAGCTAGAACCACAACACGACAACAAGTCTCCATCTCTCTCTCTCTCTCTCTCTCTCTGTGTCTCCCATCTCTCTCTCTCTGTGTCTCCCATCTCTCTCTCTCTCTGTCCCCCATCTCTCTCTATCTCTCTGTGTAATACCGTCATATATCTCTCTCTCTCTCTCTCTCTCTCTCCCCCATCTCTCTCTCTCTGTGTGTAATACCGTCATATCTCTCTCTCCCCCATCTCTCTCTCTCTCCATCTCTCTCTCTCTCTCCCCCCCCGGCTCGGTATAAATATGATCTCCAAGTAAACATTTGTTTTTTAGAAGAGAGAGAAAGAGATTACGGTTCTAAATGGTCGACTGTACAACAGTTTGACTTGAAGAACTCGAATTAATCAGACCATTGAATCGTTCTGTATAGGATATCAAACAATGTCATACACACGATACACAAACCCTGCGTATGTCATCAGATTTTTTTCTCCTCTCTTTCTACTTTTTAAAAAATTTTATTACCCTGAATTATACATTATTTGTGCCGTTCACTTAAATTACTTTGTCGCATGTAGTTTGCGTATTTAGACCCAATGGGCGGAAAGTCCGAGATCTTCGCAAAGGCCGTCTTCGAATTCTTCTTTAAGCTTTAGACGACTCTCGTTCGCTCGCTTGTTTGCTGTCTTTAGAAAAAAATATTGTTATTTTTCCACGTGTAGACCGTCTGTAAATAGATGGAGATTCCACACTGCGACTCTCCGCGTAAACATGCCTCAAGAAGTGAGAAACCAATTCGTAGAGAGCTCAGCGAACTGTTCACACTGGCGGCCATCTATGGATGCGCGCGACTTGATTAAGTAAACACCATAAATAAACAGACTTAATTTATTCCACAACAGTTTTCTCTTCTCTGATAATTCACCTCCGTCGTTCGTTTTAAGGTTAAGTATTTCACACATATGACGTTTTGGTTGTACGTCATAGATGGGGAGATCCAGAAGTACGTCACTGTTTTCCTACATAGAGACGCCCCCCTTGAAGACAATCAATTAACCCATTCTCACGCACGTTCGGGAAGGGTGTCATGGTATATTTTACGTATCGCATGGGGTTTCCAACTTTATAAAATCGAGTTAACTCGTCGACTTGTGTAAGCTTTACCGTCCCGCACGACGATAGCGTTGTTTTCCTGTTATAAAGTCATAGGTGAGTAGAAAGGAAGAATCCGGTGGTGTTTCTGGCATCGATGAGAGTTCTCAAAACGGAGGAAGGTGTCGGGTGAAAGAGGGGTGGACGAGCCATATTATTATCCTTGTTCCCATTCCAGACCTTCGACAACCCAGCGGGTACCTTAATATTAACGGCGAAGAGATGTCGCACTCAGGAATAACCCCACCTCGACCCTAAACATGGCGCCAGACTGCCAGTGATTGTTGATCTTCGAAGCCTCGGTTTGACAACCCTTGGAAAATGGAGTGGTGTGGCGCATGCGCAGGACAGTTCTTTCCGGATAGACGCAGCAGAAGTCGGCATGCTACCGGAAGTTGCTCGGGTATCGATAAAGGGGCATAATTAAATAGATAAGGAAAGAAATCCCATTTTGTCTGAAAGATGTCAGCTAAACAATAGATTAGTAAAAAGAAAGTATTATTTCTTCTTTCGTTCATTATTAAACCTTACAGTGCTAACAAGAAGCAGCAGAGGGGGGGGAAATAATAGTGGCTCATAAAGAGAAATGGGGTTAAAACAAACAACGAAAGTGCATCTCTAAGAAACAAGATACAAAAAAGAACGAACATTTTATTGTCATTCAAAAACCGGGATTCAGAAGTTTGACAAATATTCTTAAAATTTCAGGGTGAAGTCCGAACAGAAGCGGCCGGCCCCTTGATAAAACAGTCTGGCGATATGAGTTAGGAGAAATTGGATTCGAAACGGCCGAATTCTCTCTGCCGGACAGATGCGACGCAGACCATTCGTGGACGTACCGGATGATCTTGCTCACGGCCTGACACTGAACTATGTACACACACACACACTTAATTACACACAACACACTTTCGATCATACATAGACACCTACAACATTCACAGAGATGCGTTTACACATGTACATATCTTCAATGACACACGCACACACACACGCACACACACACACACACACACACACACGCGCGCCCGCACATACATACACACATACACACACACACACACACGCCCGCACATACGCACACACATACACACACACACACACACACACGCCCGCACATACATACACACACACACACGCCCGCACATACGCACATACATACACACACACACGCGCGCGAACACACACGCGCGCGCACATATACGTACGAACACAGTTACACATACAGAGTAAAACAAAGACAGTACATGAAAATAAAACACATTTCACCCTGAAGCCATTAATTAGGAAGATAAACGGTTAACATGTTTTCCAAGGAACTTAAGAAATTGTAACAATCGAGCCGCCTGATAGAATAATGTCGAATGATGGATGCCCACATCTTTTATTCTCTAATATGTTCGCTGATGTTTCTGTTCTTGGATCAAATGCATGTTTTAAGAATTTTTTAAAGGGTTGACGACACAGAAATTGTCGGTTCTTTTACGTTTAATTTAGGGAACTAAACTTTTTTTTTATTTTTAAAAGTTTTTTTAAAAAAAAAACAACAACAAATAACAGCAACAAGAAGTTGGCACGAAAAGGCAGAGGGAGGGAAGAAGGGGATCGGTCGGTGATGGTCGGCTCCTGTCGACTGGCTGGCGTAGGGAGCTGCTCTGCTGAGGGATCCACTGAATAATATCTAAGAAAATCTGCGAAGAAATTTGTTAAAAATGGAGACAACAACAACAACAACAACAATAATAATAATAATAATAATAATAATAATAATAATAATATAATAATAATAATAATAATAATAATAATAACAACAATAATCGCGAGACCGAGCAGTGGTAGAGAGTAGAAATAGAGGGCACTCATTGCTTGTTGCTGGTTAGGGGAACTACATCAACCGAAGGGGATGGGAAAGAGGAAAACCGAAGAGATTCTGTTTCAGTTCTAATACCGCCACCAGCCCTTTAACGGGGGCTCGGGCCGTTCGTTACTCGGTGGAAGGGTTATCGAACAGATAGCTCGGCGGCCGGCCCCGGTCCGTCCCCTGTCCCCCCTTATTGATTGTTTTAATGTTTTTTAATTATCTTTAATTGTTTTGTATTTCCGGCCATTCGCGGCGTGTACGGCGGGGCCGGAACAGGGGGGAGACCGGCAAAGAGAAAGAGTCGAACGCACGCGCGCGCCGGGCACCTCAGCCCCTTTAAAGGGGTGGCTGGGGGTCGAATTGCGTAACGGCCTCGCGCGGTCAGACCCCCGGAAAGAGAGAGGGGAAAGTGAGCGCGCGTCCTTATGCACACAAACCAGTTCCCCTCCCACACACCTAGCGCCGGGGCGTTAATCCCGTAATCGGCTTCCATTCGGCGCCTGGCCAATGAGAGAGGCTGTCGGAGGGGGTGAGCCCGCAGCCCGACCGACCCACATGTGGGAGAGAGATGCGGTCGTGTTGCCGGACAGCGGCCCACGATGTCACAGGCGAGATGATGGGCGAAAAACACCGCGACGACGGCTAGTGAGAGGGGAGAGTTCAGCCGACAGTGCTCTGGCCCGACCGTGGTGTGGCGGCGGGCGATCGTGCGCTCTTCTTGTTCTTTTCCTTCTATCGGAGTTGATCAGCAGCAACAACCACAAGACTCGGTGAAGGAGAAAGGGTGAGAGCTGTGTCCGACTCCGTCGAGGTTCTCACTCAGTCTCGATGGCCAGCCAGACACCATGTTCTATGTACCGTTCATCTCCCTGCTCCTGCTCAACAGTTTCATCAGCACAGGACCCATAGCCAGCGGCGGACGGAGTCGGCCCGACTGCGAACTGTCCAAAGATGTGAGTATAGGCAGAGAAACCATGACGGCCTCCTGTCAACTCGTTCGCTTAACCAGCAGTCTCTCCATCTCTCTCTCTCTCTCTTCATCTCTCCATCTCTCTCTCTCTTCATCTCTGTCTCTCTCTCTCCATCTCTCTCTTCATCTCTGTCTCTCTCTCTCCATCTCTCTCTCCATCTCTGTCTCTCTCTCTCTCCATCTCTCTCTTCATCTTTCCATCTCTCTCTCCATCTCGTATAAAACTATAATACCTTTTCCGTACTTTCTCAACTTGAAACCAAAGCACCGCACTTCGTACTTTGAAGTTAAAATTCTCTTGCAGAATCTGTTACTCACCTTAGCAGTGGTCTGTAATCTCCTGAGGGGAACTTCTTTTGTGCTTCCACCGAATGTTTACTATCCTCTGCCTACGCGCGCGTGTATTCGTGGTGATGGTCTTTCTGGTGATACAGTTTCTTTAGCACTGAAAGCGATGAAATGGTTTTCCTCCGTTTCTGAGCTAATACCTTCTTCTCACCACTCATTATAATCACGTACAAGTTATAATCTCCGAAGTTTTCTCAATATATATCTGTCCCCTCCAGGTTTCTCATTAACAAATCCAATTCTCGTACTCACCCACTCCGCAAGAAGAAGATGAAGAAAGAGTTCTGGACATGTAACCCACCCGT
Organism: Nautilus pompilius; assembly: GCA_018389105.1. NCBI lineage: Eukaryota > Metazoa > Mollusca > Cephalopoda > Nautilida > Nautilidae > Nautilus > Nautilus pompilius. The sequence continues at coordinate 183,308 of JACATO010002216.1, read as the reverse complement.
AACTTCTAAAGCACGGGCCTGATACACCAAGACCCTTTGAAGATGCAGCCTGACACCCTACATTGGCGATTACACAAATCAGAAAAAAATTTTTTCGCGAAAAATGGAGCGAAGAACAAGGAAATGCGACGAAGTTGAGATTGTAAACTCCTCCAGAGAATACACTGCGCGTGTCACTGGGAGGTGTGCGACGTAGACGACTTAAATCCCTCCCGTCCTTATCCGCGCACCTTAGTTGCTCCTTCTTTTGCATCATTTAATTGGTGTAACTTTCCGTTATGTCTGATCCCCCCCCCCCCCGGGAAGCTCACAAAGAGCCTGCAGGTGGGTGGGTGGGTGGGTGCCGGCTCCCACAACAGACAATAGCGGGAACTCCGCGTTAAGGCCGCCGGACAGCGACACACCATTCTTCCCTGAAGAAGAGTTTGTTTCCCGAAATGATTCTCGCTCTTAGCTCTAAACCCGCCACGTTTTCCTCTTCCTCGAGGTTGACAGGGGGGCGGGGGGCGGGATGGGGAAGTCCGACCTCACGTGTGGGAGAACGTGACTGGAAACAGCCCGACCGAGACTTCGCTGGTTTCACGGCACAGGAAGGGTTAACTTGTATTGTTCTCTGTTAATTGCTTCTCTCTCTCTCGATAACAGAAGTCGAGACCTTCGTTATCGGTTAACGTTCAGTATTTAGCTTATTTATTTATTTATTTATTTTATTTTTTAAAAATAAGAAACAAAACAGAAACAATATTTGCTGGGGAGTCTTTTTGTTTGAAGTTTTTGTAAGAACCGTTTTACGGTCAGCCGGGCAGCGGCAGCAGCAGCACCAGCCTCGGGGCGTCCGTTCGGGGGGCTGCCCGAGCGGGCCCGAGCCTGTCGGAGAAATATTTCGAGGAGGTCTGGGGCTCGAAAACGGACCACTTAACTCCGGCTCGAAACTAAATTCGATCATTTGTTAATCAAAACCAAAAAACAACAACCAAAAAAAAAAAAAAAAAAATCCCCCTTCCGTTCCCGCGAGCCACCCGGAGGCCGGAATAATAAACATGGTGGCCGGGCTTTTCCTTCCCTTCTTCCTCCCTGCGTTCGTCTCTTTCAGCCGAAGAAGCTGAATTCGTTCCTGTGGACGCTGAAGCGAGAGCCCCCGTCATACTTGTTCGGCACCATCCATGTCCCCTACACCAGAGTGTGGGACTACATCCCGGAGAACACCAAGCGGGCCTTCGAGCGGGCCGAGTTCGTGTTCTTCGAGCTGGACCTGACGGACCCCTACACGATCTCGGCGCTGGCCAAGTGTCAGCTGCTGCCGCGCGGGGAGAACCTCTCCGACCTCCTGCCCAGGGACATCTACGTCCGCCTCAAGCGGCACCTGGATTACGTGCGAGTCATGATGCCCGTGTGGGTGACAGCCGACCAGAAGGTGCGCGGGCTCTACGGCGACTACCTCTTCAACGCCATCGCCGGCAACTGGGAGCGCAAGCGGCCCGTGTGGGTGATGCTGATGGTGAACTCGCTGACGGAGAGCGACATCAAGTCCCGGGGGATCCCTGTGCTGGACCTGTACCTGGCGCAGGAGGCGGAGAGGATGAGCAAGACTTCGGGCGCCGTGGAGCGGGTGGAGGAGCAGTGCGTGCCGCTGAACGAGCTCAATTTTTCACAGGTAAGGGCCTCGTTTATCAGCATTGATCTCAGACGCGTTGATTGCCCCTTTCTAAGGTAAATGGTCGCTAGTGACAACGGGGGGATTTTTTGACCGGGGCGCAGACTGCGATTAATGGTAGTCAGTGGGCTTGTAGACTTAGTAGACAGCTAGTAAGGGGCTTTAGGTTGTAGACTCGGTAGACAGGTAGGAAGGGGATCTGTAGACAGGTAGTAAACTGGCTCACACAGCTAGTAAGGGGCTTTAGGTTGTAGACTCGGTAGACAGGTAGGAAGGGGATCTGTAGACAGGTAGTAAACGGGCTCACACAGCTAGTAAGGGGCTTTAGGTTGTAGACTCGGTAGACAGGTAGGAAGGGGATCTGTAGACAGGTGGTAAACGGGCTCACACAGCTAGTAAGGGGCTTTAGGTTGTAGACTCGGTAGACAGGTAGGAAGGGGATCTGTAGACAGGTAGTAAACGGGCTCACACAGCTAGTAAGGGGCTTTAAGTTGTAGACTCGGTAGACAGGTAGGAAGGGGATCTGTAGACAGGTAGTAAACGGGCTTACACAGCTAGTAAGGGGCTTTAGGTTGTAGACTCGGTAGACAGGTAGGAAGGGGATCTGTAGACAGGTAGTAAACGGGCTCACACAGCTAGTAAGGGGCTTTAGGTTGTAGATTTGGTAGACAGGTAGGAAGGGGATCTGTAGACAGGTAGTAAACGGGCTTACACAGCTAGTAAGGGGGTTTAGGTTGTAGACTCGGTAGACAGGTAGGAAGGGGATCTGTAGACAGGTAGTAAACGGGCTTATACAGCTAGTAAGGGGGTTTAGGTTGTAGACTCGGTAGACAGGTAGTAAACGGGCTTACACAGCTAGCAAGGGGGTTTAGGTTGTAGACTTGGTAGACAGTAAATAAGTGGAAGCTGTGTATACTTTCCGTTTACAGTACAAGTTTATAGTAGTAGTAGATCTATGAGTTTATTTGTACGTTTAACAGAGAATGGAAGCTATATAAATTACCTTGTTGCCTGTTTCCTTTTTTTTTCATGCTAAAGGTCTGCTTTCAGGTTACATAAACAGCAAAAAATACAATTGAACAGTAATTATTATACCGTTTACAATTATTAACGCTTCCACTATTTTATCATTTTGTCATGGCAGAAGTTTTTTTGTTTGTACTGTATTTTCTTCCCCCATTTTACTTAAGGACTAACATTTGTCAACCACGCCCACCTCCGTACCTTTCCAATGGCAATAAAATGGTGGAGAAACAAAGCATCTTTGGTTCTGCCCTATTCTGGGTGGAGGCACTCATGTATGTGAAACACGAATGATTTTCTTACCTGTATCACTTGTGGAATTGCTGGGTAATGTGGGCATCAGTTCTCGGTACTTCAGCAAAACACATTTGGTATAATAGCAGATACAGCAAAATAAATAAATATAGAAGGAAAAGACAACGAAGCATCCGAAATATGGCGGGATATGATTAATTCTAGAAAGCCCATTACCAAAATGTCCATTTTTTTTTTTTTTTTTTCCTTTTCTTTTTAGTATGTTACAACCGTTTTTCCTGTCTCTGATTTCTGAGAATCTGACCGCTTCACATAACGGGCTCAGTTCATTTTTGTTTTCTTTAAATAAAATAAAATAGTTTTAAGCATGTCGTGACTTCTTTTGAAACCAAAAAGAATATGAAAAGGGGCGAGTTTTGAAGCATCCTTTTGTTACGGCAGAGAGAAGAAAAATGTCTGTGTTGCTGATGGCAACTGTAAAGTAAAAGGATTTGATTTTATTGAAGCTCTGTTCAGTGTTTGACGGTATGTGTGTGTATATATCTTATTTGGTTTATAGTTAATGCCTCATTATATTTGTAAAATAACATTTAGTTTATAGCCAGAAAATAATAATAATTATAGCCTACATCCAGTAAATCTACAGAAAAACAAAAATGCAAAGTGGAAGTTAATTTTGGAAGCATAGGAATTATATTAAAAATATTTTTTTTAAAATCTGCTTTTCCTAAAGCTATTCTAATGAATGGAATTAACTCGGTTGATGCATTTCTGGTTATGTAAATAATAACAGCAAATTTCATCTAAATAGTACACCAAGTCAAAATGTTTTGACCATAACAGATCCATTCTAATATCTTGTCTTTTTAGCTGAGAGACGGCGTAAGCTTTCTTGTTACTGGAGGTATTGATTATAAATGTTTTCAAAAGAAACTGAATTTATATGTTACAAAAATGTGATCTGTCTCTTCCTGAATATGAAAACACCAAATTAGAATGTCAGTCAAATTACACAAAAAAGAAAACTGACTAAAAAATCTGTTGATTATTATTATTATTATTATTATTATATTATTATTATTATTATTATTATTAATTTCTTTTTACACTTTAGTCTGTTCTTTCTAACAGCCTTGTTTCACAGCTTTTCTCTCCTCCTGCCCCTGCTCTGTTGTCACCAAGAATGTACTTGACTTGTAGGATCTAGAGCAGTGAGCCTGGCAATCATTAGTGTTAGACCTATCATGACTTCTGCTACAGCTGATTGATGGGTGATGAGTGGATCATTTACAGCCTCCATTTGTTGGAAGTCTGCGCACCACCATACTCTGGTGTTAGTCAGCTCATGCTACATACAACTAACTAATGGCCTTGGTGATCATGCTAGGGAAGGTGATTAAGCTTTTAGAGTACTGTTTTCCTACACCAAGAGGGAAAACACATTTTCACTGACTTAATTGGTTTTAAAAAAAAGGGGGGGGGGATCTATTATAAGCCAATCATATATCTACAATATTTTTGCACACCTGCTTGCTTGTATGGAACACTTGTAAATGAATTTTAACATGACTCGATTGTCTGAGAGAGAGAAAAAAAAGAAAGCATAGATTGAATTAGTGGTAATGTATATGAAAAATCTGGTGGACAGAATGTTGTCTTTCAACAGTATCTAATTACCATTAAGAGAAATTGTCTCAGACAAGTAATTGATACTTTAATTGTAACTTGCTTGGTCTTGCACATGTAAATCTCTCCCTAGGAATGACATTTCTTATTAAAGTCAGTTAGTTTTTTTTTTGTACTTGAATTTTCTGAGTTTTGTTTTACTGTCAATTAAAATCTTTTCAAACATTTAAAGAGCAGAACAGTTACTTTAAATGTTGTTTGTTCAAAATATTGCAAGCGGAAAAGTAGCATCGCAAATAGGACTGCATCTATTAAGATAAGGAGAGTTTATCTGAAAGTAAGTGTCACAGGAAAGAAATTCAAACATCTCCCGTGGTTAGGCTGGATAGTGCCATGTATGTATTCCCCATTGAAGTAAAACCACACCAACGTACTTCCCTATCAGTTTGCTAGTCTCTCTCTCTCTCTCTCTGTTAAAGCCAATGCACTAAGCCTTGCATTTTTCAAGAGATTACATTGTCTACTCTGGTGAAATGCTAGCTGATCAAAAAACGTCATTTCTATTTCTCATGCGACTCAAATTTTGTGTATTCGAAAAACTGAGAAATGTTATCAAACCTTGTGTGTGTGTGTGTTCACACACATACCATGAGGTGAATCAGCTGATAAATACATTGGACTAATCAGTTTGTTTTTAGCATTGGCTGTTTGTTTGTAACTGAAGCAGCTAACACATGGCTGGTTTTAATTCCATTAACTCTTACCTTGCTGGAGTCAGTTGTGCCAGGTCCCACATTGTGCAAGAATGGCAATGCTTTCTAGTGTTTTAAATAGTTCTTTTTTAAAAACGAAATTCCGTTAAGGTAAATCTACAAAGGTAAACAACATATTATTTAGACTATTTCAACCTTTAATGGATTTTTCATGCAGCAGAAAGGTAAAAATGCTGTAGTTAATGTCCTTTATTCAATAAACTTTAGAATTCTAATTATATGAAATCTCTATGATTTGAGTTTATGACTTCAGAAAGTAAAGGGTTAGTTGGTGTGAATATTTTCGATCACCTTATTAATAGTAACACAAATAACAAATGGACTTTGTTTCAGCAATATTTCCCTATCATTGTCATGTGGTTTTAGTCCTGTATTTGAGTGCAAGACAACCCTTATGATGGCAAATGTAGGTTCATGAGTGAGTTCACTTACTGCTAATCAGGTGATGGGAACTGTCTGAACTAATCCTCGACATTCTACAAATAACACATCACCAATAACTTTGTTCTTATTATGACTATAGCACCAGCTGCATGGCAAGGGATGTAGAAATCATACCATTTTATGGCCAATCCGTGCCATATCTAATTGGACCCCTGCTATGTGTACTAAAGAGGCTGTGTCAGGAGGTTTGGTTTTATAGAGGAATCTGGAATTCATTATGATTTTTATAGGATGATGTATTGAGCAATCAATGAAATAAGAAAATCAAACTGGCCACTATGAATGTGGGAAAATTAATTTTTAAAAATGTTCCTCTCCTGGAAGATTCTTAGAGAAAGGCGTATTAAAGAAGGGGCTGTCAGCTCTGTAGCCCTAATATTTGGACTGCATGAATCAAAATATGGTGAATGCAAACAGTTTGTTTTCTTAAAATCTGTAAAGCAACAGAGCTTCAGTTAATAATGATAATTTGAAAACACGTCATCAATAAAATTTTAATTTGAGTTATTGGTTAGTAAGATGTCCACCAGTTAGACATGCAGTTTGAAAATTAAGTAGCAAGTTATTAGTAACCATGTACTGTCCACTAGTTCGAGTTAAAATGCACATAAGTGCGCGCACACACACACACATTATGCTTACAGTAGAACAACTGCGTATTCTACTCTCCTCAAGTATTGCCTCAGATTAGTTGTTTTGGCATTACTACTTTTGTCAACTAGGGCTGTTGTGGTTTTGATTCGCATTTTCCTCCAACACTGCATGTTATGAAATAAAATGTATTCATCCAAAATAAATAAATATCCATAAATTGATTTTTAGGATAGTTTTCCTTCCTCTCATTGACCATTTTTAAGTGTGCCATGTTACCCCTTCTCTCTGAAGCTGTCTGTTGTCATGGAGTTTATTTTTGATATGCTAGCATTTTCACTCTTAAAAAAAAAAAAAATAGGGGTAATTCAGGAAAGAAAAAGAAAAACACGAAGAGCAGAAACTCTACTGATTTGTTAGAATTAGGCAGCTGAATGAAATAAATTGGGAATAATGATCAGTTTTAGCCCGGAACCTTAAGGGACCAACATGTGCAAGAAAGACTGCGCTGTGCTAACCTGCTGCCATTTCTGAAAGTCAGATAATTTCTTTACATCTGGTGTTGCATCTCTATTGGGTATAAAATCAGATCAGACATTTGGCCTGTGCCAGGTTAATACTCTTCTGTTCCTGCTTTGATACAGGTCAAGGTGCTGCTATGGATGTCAGCAGTATATTTGTTTAGGAAAAAAAAAAGGAAAAGGAATGTGATGATTTTTTTTTTGGTTTGTGGATTACAAAGTGATGGCTTGCGACCTGCATTAGGGGTTTACGTCTGTTCTCTAAACAAGCGAGTTGGGATGGGGGGTGGATATGTTTGGGCGAGCGTCAAATATTTAAAATAAATACCAGTGGTTAGTGTACTCAGTTCCAGCCAGGTGGCCAAAGGATTCAAGCAACAGGCCATACAGAGATGTTGTAAACAAACATTATCTTCAAATTTGATAGAAAAAAACAACAAACAACCTTTATGTGTTTATGAATTGCTGACATTTTTCCATCATGGTTTGCATGGCATTGCAAAGATGTAAGATGGATTTCTTTTAATAATGATTGGTTTTGTGTAGCGTCTTGTTCTTTCTTTCAGAAAGCAAGTTGGGAGACTTGTGTAGCATCAGCTGGTCATAGTGATACTAGGCTGGATATTTGTTAATTTTAAAATGACGCTACACCCCGAGTAGCTGCATGGAGCCGTTGTGCTGGATTTATTTGTCCTCTCCATTAAAATGAATGTATTTGAATAATGTCATTTGGACAGGTGCTTTTGGAGCATGGGAACTTTCAAGATTGGGCAGGGAGTCTGCTGATTCACAAGCCTTTGCTGAAACTATCCATTAGCTCAATTAACCGGGTAAACTGTTCCATATATTTGCACCATGGCTGCCTTCCATTTATTTTTAAGTGTGTTCCCTTATGCTCTTGCCAGAGAACATTCTGTCCTTCTCTCTGCAAATACTCTGATCAACAAGTCTCTGCTACACACAAATTATAAAAAAAAAGATGGCTATAATAAAAGCGAAATTAGAGTTTTTTTAAATGTTTGTTGTTTTTCTAAAGACGTTTTGGATTTTAAAAAAATGAGGTTCCCTGTAAACTGATTGTGTTGACTTGTATCTCAACTTAACTTTATAATTTTTAGGAGGAAAAAGAAAAGGTGATTTATTATCATTCCTAAACTGATGTATTACTTTATTTTTAAAGGATTTCTTTATGTATCTGCTAAAGTTGCATGGTTTTATTTAAAACTTCATCAGTTACAGGTTATTTAAAAACCTTTTGTTGTATGGGGGCTGAAAATGTTTTCTTTGAAAGCATTTCTTGGAGTTTGATAATAAATACTGTTTACAAAGTTGCATATTTAGCCTTTCTTTTGTGATATGACAGCAAACTAACCGTGGAATGGCTCAAGAGTTCCCATATCTTCTTCCTGCATCAGCAACATTGGCAGGAGATCAGTCCTCTGTTGGTGGGATCCTAATGCTGGCATTATGGTTATGTCTCCCTCCCACTTCAGGTCAGACGTCATCTGCACACAACTAACTTGTCTGTTGGGCAGGGCTTGCTTATCCACACCATCACCTGGCATCTGAAGCCTGCAAACTGCAGAATTGTTTGTCTTTGCACTTCTGTGTTTAGATAGGATTGTAAAGAAGGGAGCAAATTAAATTCTTCAAGTAATTCTTTAAAAATGTTTTTATCTTTAATCACCCCCTTTTTTAAAGGCCTGCTTTTACAGCGAAATGCACTCACTGATAGCATAATAAGAATCCAGTATATTTGAATTTGTTTACTTGTACCTGTTTATTTTTGTTCCCTCTCTCTCCTCTCTGAAACAGGTAGATTTATCTTGTTTATGGTTTACCTAATAATTTGCTCAACTATTATTACAATGTTAGTTGTGAAAAGAAAAAGAGGGGGGCAATAGAGTGAAATTTGTTATGTTAGTACTTGGTTGAATCCCAGTGAAGACCCTCTACTGCATTTGGCATTGGATCAGGGAGGTTTTGTATCATTCTTGTCCAGGTTCCCTCAAATCTGTGTTAGAGCTTTCTCTAATCCCAACACACTGGAGGGAAATGGATGGATGGGTTTTAGATAAGTTTAGATGTTCCCACATGTGCTTAATCATTTTAGACCATGATCACATGATAGGTGTGGAATGTAGCACCATCTTCCTGAAAATTATGGCCATCAAATAACAGTATGCTGCCTTAATGTTACAATGATAGATGTGTTTTTAAAACAAACACCAATCTGTTTTTCCACCTTGCCTGACTGTAGCACTATTACACTTGCCTCCATACTTGACTGTGGTCTGATGATATTAAGGTTGAAGCTCTTCCTTAGATCATCTCCAAATCAAGGTGCAACTTCCAGAGCTGTTTTTCTGAAGCTTGGACTCATTGAAGAAGAGTACATATCACCAATATTTTAGGATCTTTCCTGACATCTTCTGACAATTTGAAGGATTTTATTCCTACTGAACAGGAGTTTCTTATGTGGTGTATACCCTGTGTAGTTGTGGAGGTGATAGACCATTCTTTGACTCATTTTGGGTGCTGTTAACAAAAGAAACTTGATGTTGAGTGCGTACATGGCAAGTGTCATTGTTAAAGACCTTCCAGATCATTTTGCTGTTATATTTGCCTCAGCGAACTTCCTAAAAAATATTAACCACAGATTCACAAGAAATGTGTGAATTTGTTGCCAACTTTGAACAGCCTGTCACATGACACTTGGTGGATAAACAGAAACATTGCATGACTAGGCTGTTTTTTGCCTGGTGATCTAGACATTTCATAAGCACACATCATGCCTGCAATATGTACATCCTGGTTAGATACACACATTAATGATGTTGGTCAATTTAACGTGTATATATGTATGTAAATCCACTAGTCTTTCCTGGCAACATGTGCAGTAGAATACAGCACATTCATGTTATTTCACTATGCATAATATCAGAGTGTATTTTGAAATAGGTTACTAGCTACACTGGGTGGAGATGCCAAGCCCAACTTAACAAGTGCCTCTCCCCTTATTCTCCTGGGAAAATGCTCATCAGTCTAATCTCTAAACTGGTTTACACTATCACTACCACCAGTTACAGCTGGTGATTTATTCCAAGCTAGAAGAAGTTTTTTCTGATACTTAAACCATTTTACAGTTAAGGCCATTAAATGTGTTTGAGTATAGAGAGCTGGAAGATGCTGTGGCTGTCTATCGTCTGCTAACCCAGAAATATCCATGATATAGCAGCTGCACTCTCATACTCCAGTTTGTGTCCCGTGGAAACATTGTAGCTTACTATTTATTAAAATATAAAAAAAAAAAAATTTCCCCTTTTAGACCATTATGAATGCACAGAGAGTAGCATCCCTTGTGGACAGGAAATTAATTTAAATGTTCACACTAAACTGAATTATATGTTATTTTCTTTTCTCTCATTTTAACTAAAACCTCTAAGCAATGATGGAAGGGGGAGGTTATTGTTGTGGACTGTGATTAATATTATTTCAAGTGATGGGACTCGCTCTTTCCTTTTGTTGAGTTTTGAAGAAGAGAAAACCGTATTTCTATTATGTTGTTTGTTAACAGTTCACTGAATGCTGATGGTGGGGTTTCAGTAGTGAAGTATGCCGGCATGCATGGATGCAGTCGCTTGAATGTGATATATTACCGTTATGGTTCAGTGCACATCAAAGCTGTTCTATCTTTTTTGATTTAACTGATTTTGTCTCTAATCCACAATGCAAAAACACACGCACGCACACACACACTCATGTGCGCATGTTGTTTGTTCCATTCTGAGATTACTGAAGGAAGTATATATAGTTGATAATTCTGGTAAAGGATAATGAGTAAAGGGAAGATTAGGGTCCTGTAACATTCGACAACATTTGGCTTATTCTGAGGGGTTACCTGGGTAGATGATCTCAAACAGCCCCACAGGGTTCGACAGTCTACACACAATTGTGTCTCTGTGATTTTGTGTGTAAGTAAAAGATTCCCTCCAACTACTGATTTTCCTGTTGAATGATGATAAGTCAGTCGTGCTGGATTTTCTATTTTATGATCTGTTTCCTGTTAGTCTTTTAATAGAACGATCTCTTTGTGTAATAGTGGCTAGGCAGTAGGGTGTTGGTACCCTGAAGAGTTGTCTTTGCTTGTCTGTCAGTAAGGTTGTGTGTGTTGGACCAGTAGAGACCCACACACAAGCAAACAAACCAATGTTTTGTACGTACCAGCGTATCTACATAGCGTCCCATAATGACTATTCCGATTTCGACAATTCTTCTGAGCTGAAGATAAAAAAATCTAGTGTGGGATGGTGTATCTGCAATGCTTATTCTCTTTTTATTTTAAATAGCAAATATTTCTTGTTATATCTCGCAGTTGTGCTTGCTTTTTATATCATGCCTGGCAGATGCTAAAACAGTCTTTCTGGAAGGGACTCTACCTCAGATTTCGCATTGCTAACATTTTGTCGGATTTTTGTTACAGAAAAGTAAATCCTACATGAATTCTACACCGTCTCTCTCTCTCTCTCTCTCTTAGTCACTTCCACACACACCCAGCACAAACTGATGACACATTCGGATTGGATAGATGCAGCCCCATTAAAACTTTGCACATGTACATTGGTTAACTGCCTGTGTCTCTGGGACCCACTTAGGGTCTGGTCTCTGTTATTGATCACTGGCAGCCTCTGAGGTAGGCAGGCCCACCTACAAGTGGGAATAGCTAAATCACTAAAACCATTAACAGGATGGTACAAAAGAGCGAGAAGACTCCACTATGATAACTTGTCAGACATCTTTAAAGAATGTATCTAGATATTTTTCTTCTTCCTCATATTTTGGCTGTAGCACGGGTCAATTATTTTAATAGAGCAAGAATTCTGTTAAAATATGATTATTTATTTCTTTGCTTTATTATTTTGTACCTTAGGACAGTTTACCAAAACCGTTGTCTACTTGTTTTCAAAACCACTTAAGTATGGAGTTTTAAGAAAAAAAAATGGCTTGACTTTCTATCTTGTGTTTGTAGATAATTTATATCAAATCCAAAATTGTTTAGGTCTGGGAGATTTTTGAAAATTTAAAATCTGAAATGCAGTGAATTTAAAACCATTTTGCTTTGTACATTCAGTCTGTAGATCTGTCTGCCTGTGATATTAACTTTGGTTTCAATTCATTTTATGCAAAGTTGGGAATCTTAAAGAGATTTCTCGGTGAAACTGATAAATCTTCAGTTCTGCTCTTCAGCTTCAGCTGAGCTCTAGAAAAAGCTTTTTCCTAGTTCCTTTGAATATTGCTGACAGGAGGCATTTTGAAAATCTGAGCCTGGTGGGTGGAAGTAGAAACTGTTATTTTTCTTGATCAGGAGGAGCTTTCATATGCAGGTCTCCCGATTCTGTACCACACCAGGTCCCTTTTCCCTTGGCTGTGTAACACACACATTGGAAGGGAATTACGCACAAGTTATTTATAAGGATCTCATCTTTTCAAGGAGGTGAATCCAGCTCTCTGGGAGGGCATTCAAATATAGTGTTTTTCTTATGGAAAGAGATTAGTTTGACGTCGTGCATCCAGGAGGTGGCGAGTGGGTAGGCTGTTTGCATAACATTTCTAAATGAATCATTGCTGTGATATATTAGTCTAGTTCTCTGACAAGCTTCATTCAGTTCATGGACTGTCGCTAATAAAACCTTAGTTACCTGAATCCAAGAAATGTGCAGGTGTATGTTAGGCAGTGAAACTTGCCGGACAGGAACTACTACTTTGTAAATATATGGGTCTACGTACAATTTAGGGAAATAAATTTTGCCAGTTCACATCAGTAGATAGGGATAGTACAATACATCTCTCAGGATGGCATTTAAAACGGCAACAAAACAAATTGTCTGACGTCTTAACCACTAAGTAGATGTAATAAAGGGCAAATTCTAAAAGTTGCCTTGAACAGCAGTTTTGGCTACAACTGTACTTTAAATACAGAGCCCTTTTCAATAAGCAGTTAACCTTAATAAGGCAAATAAGGGATGTGTTCCTGGAAATCTGACATTCCGATTTGTGTTTCTCATGATTTCTTCTCCAGCTGGGCTGCATTGGGGTTTCCTTCTTGGTACTTCAGTTCCCCTCCACATCTAAAAACTGAGAGCTCTAATAGGGATTTTCCTGCTTAAGTTGGAAGTGCTAGGCCCTGCATGGTGCAGGATTGACACCAGTGGACAACTGCAATATCACGCTCCTAACTACCTTTAGGGTTTGTTTTTTGTTTTAGCAATATATTTACCATCAATATTTACTAAAACTCCATCCAACTTAAAAATGCCATCCAGCGGGTGTTAATTTTGGTGATGGTACTGAGCATCTATGGGTGTGTGTAAAAGTAAAAAGTAACAACCTTTTTGTGTAGTTAGTGTATTGTACTAATGGATGCTTTTGATATTTTTCAAAATGTTAAGGCAAAATAATTTTTTGGAATTGCCAGGGTTTTCAAAATGAGAAGTGAAACGAGTGCTCGTGCATTTTGACCTTTTACTCAATTTTTAACTTTAAAAAGTTCTCTCTTGTCAGTTATTATTCATAACCATGTTGGGGAATGTGCTAGGGATCAATTTTTCGAAAAGAAACAATTAAGTTTAATGTGCTTTAGGGAAAAGGGAGAATTATTCCATGATTTATATTTTGCTATTAACAATAACAAAATAAGAGTTAGAATTGGTTAATAGTTTATCGTCATAGACATTTGGAGGGCTTGTTTTCTGTCAGTTTCTTCTTCGCCTCTTCCGAGAGGCTACACAGCCACCCGCATCAATCAGTCTTGACTGATGTGTATTATTATTATCGCTTGCTAATTAAAAAGGAAATTAAGACTATAGATGGCAGCAACGGCACTGGGAAGGTCAGGAAAGTTATGTTTTTACCTCTCCAGGAAGCTGATTTCAAAGGTTCAGAGATCTGTCGATGTGTGTTAACCCTGATGTAGTTTATGCTCGAGAGGTTTCAGCAGGACTCGCTCACTTAAACAAAACACATTTCATTGGAAACACGTGCATCTCTGTTTGGTTTATCACAGCCCCAGCACCAGACCTGCCTCCCAGAATATTTTTTCTCGTTTTTTAAATACTTTTGACAACTGATGGCTTCTGCACGATTTAAAAAATTTCTTCAAATGTTGGGCTGGCTGGCTTTGAGTAGATGTGCAGACGAAGTCTAACAGTACAACCTGAATATATGATAATCTAAAATTTAACTCTTTCACAGCGTGATTTAGTATAGGTTCTGGACTCCAAAATCTTATATTTCTTTAAAGTAGCTGAAGTCCTAGAATAGCAAATGTGGTTCGATTATACGTTTAGCTTTTGGTGATAGTTTCTGAAATGTGAATGTACTATATTTTAAAGCAGTATTTTTTATGGCAGAAAAATTTGGCTGGATTAAGAAAATGAAAATTCGTGAGTCCAAATACTGAGCATTTTACTCAGTCCCTTTTTTTTTCTTAATATACGCACTCTCCAGTGACATTCAGTAGCCGTTTTAAGGGACAGAGATTACCAAGAAGCATTATTTTGACTTTTATTACTTAAAAAAATTTTTTTGGGAGTCAATTTAACATATATTATTACACCAAGCCCAACAAGGAATGATTAATCCATTTTGCTAATTTATTTACTAACATTTTTCAGAATTTCCTGAATTCTCATCGAGTTCTGGTAATATTAATAAAAGCGATGATAACATTAAAATTGCCGTATGCCAGGGATGGATAGACATTCAAATGAACCCCAGCTGAAATAGGATCATTATAATGGTGTCTGACTAGTTTTGCCTGGTATAAAACGACAGGGAAATAAATTCATAATTATTTATTGTTTTAATGTACGTCAGGCAGTTTTGACATTGCAGAATAGTGCGTTTACAGGTGACAGAATGGGGGCTCTTGTCACAGCTATTCTTGTTTTTTTTGAAATTACACACATATCCTATACCACTGCAAAGGCTAATTTTTAATAAATCTTTTTGAAGAGATTGGGAATGTTCGTATGAAATTTTTTATCACCCCACCCACCTCTCTCTTGGCTCCGCCTCTCTGGGGATCTATCCACATCTGGTTCTGAGATTTATTTGTCCGACTCGGCTTCCCCCTCTCTCTTTCCTTCTTTCTTATGCTGGTTTCATTTACCCCAGCCCCGCAGCTCTGATTGCTGCTGGAATCCATCATGCAAACAGCATCTGACTTAAAGCAGCCGATATTTCCTGTATTGAGCTGGGCCTTGCTGCTAAAGAGAATGGTAAATTTGCCAACTATCATCAATTAGAAGAAAGTCCAACATCTTACGTTTTCAGGCTCAAATACTAGCACAATCAATAGCAGGCCAGCCAGACTAGAACAAACACCTCCACCCTCCCCAGAACTTGCTGATGTTAACTGAGGATATACTTATGTACTTGTGACATCTCTCAGTTATCAGAGTCCCTTTCCCACTTTTTAGCAGTGTTTCCTGTTTACTACCATACAAAAAGAAGAAAAAAGATTGATTTATCTGTAAATTCTGCAACATTAGACTCTGGTGTTTTTGTGTTTTTTTATTTCCAGTGGAGTTTCTACATGTACTTCTTAGATAAACCCACCTTTTGACATTTCCATTAATATGGTGGCTGTAATTGCAGCTTATAGGAGACTCTAACGCACATCTTTCGTTGAGAAGAGGAGGGTGGCATGATAGTCTGGTGGTTACTGGAATGACAAGGATTAGGGCCCTCATCCGATTCCTGGTCTGGGTTGGATTGGTTTCTTCCAACATCTGAAATTAAAGAGTTTTAGGGATTTTCAGTAGGGTGTTTCCTGGATACCCCAAAAGCATTATAGGAGGCCACCACGTGAGTACCCTTTCTTCCTAGTGAATCTCGAATGTGATCCAGGATCGTAGCTCCTGGATTGGGGTGGGGAGTGCATAGTGATGGCGACCTTAAACTCTGCCCGACGGTGTTTATTGGCCTTGTGTGTGTATCACCTGTTTGAATTAAAAGAAAATGTTTGTTAATTTAAAGAGAAAAATCACGCCACCTAGGTACTTGGTTTGTCTATTATGCCTCACTGGGATGGGGTCTGTGCTTAAGAAAAGAGATTGGAAAGGGTCCAGCATCTGTTCTTTGGGTTGTGTGTAAGTTTAAAGCATCCAAACTATACGAGAAGATAAATAATATTAGGTTTACACAGTTTGGATGTTTAAAGGGAGCCTTTTCACGGGAAAATGAACTCTTTCAATTGATTCAATGTTTCACTTACCCTTTTAACACCATACTGATTTAGCTTTGTTCTCTTCTCCAATTTCTTCTAGTGATTCTGGTACATCCTCCATACTGAGTATTTTAATCATCAACACAGTATTTTAGAAAAGGAGAAACTTTTTTGGTTTTGGATTGGGAGACTAACATAATCTGTTTTTGTTGTTGTTCAATTGCTTTGTCAAACTTGGAACCGGTAAGCTTCAGTTTGCAAGTTGTTGTTTATGGCGCTTTACCCGTGTAACTTTAATGCACCCAGAGTGTACCCGGGATGCAGCTCGAACAATGGGTTGCTTCAGCTACATGATAAGTCTGTCAGAAGTACCCCTTCCTGTGCATGAGTACCCAATAAATGATGATGAAGTA
The DNA here is from genome assembly GCA_018389105.1 of Nautilus pompilius. Lineage (NCBI taxonomy): Eukaryota > Metazoa > Mollusca > Cephalopoda > Nautilida > Nautilidae > Nautilus > Nautilus pompilius. The sequence goes on along the minus strand of JACATO010002216.1, from coordinate 166,779 downwards.
AAATTGTCAAAGTAGAGAGAAAAAAAAAATAACAAAGAACAATGCAGAACTGTTTAAATGTGATATGCAGAATGTGTCACCAAGTACGTGCTAAGAAAAATTTAACTTAAAACTACGTTAAATTTAGTTTTGGACCCTTTAAAATAATAATAGGACCAAGAAGTGTCACATAAATTACTCTCTGCCTATGAACTCTGTGATCAAGCTGCAATGCTAAGTTTTGTTAACTCTTTTCCTGTCAGACGGCACATGGTTACAAATTCTGTTAATGGTTTGACTGATTGACTACCCGTTTAACAAGTTAATCCATGAACAGACATTACAATAGTAGGAAGACCTTTTTTGTTTTGAGTGGGGGGGGGGTGTACTTATCTGTCAGCCATTTGAAAAAAACACCAGTAACAGGCCTTAGGTTACTGGAGCAAATGGATGAGGATTCAGAGTGGTGTGATGACACATTTTATTACCCACAATCAGCATATGTTGAGTTGATAACAGTCATCAGTTGTTTTTTCGTACTGAATAGCTGATTAATAGGGACACGAAAAAGTTGGCCTTTGACTTTGCTGTGCCGAAAATAATTTTAAAATCATTTGACTAAACGCACGAATAATGTGAAGGGTGCATGAAATGTCAAATGGGATTTTCGCAGTGCTCCCTGCAGGCAATCTTTATTGCGCCGTGGTGTTTCTTGGGCCTATCTTGTGCCATTAACAATATTCAGTGAACAAAGACTGGCATTGGCTTCACAAACCGCAGCAGATGAGACGCCGACTGGAGCAAATTTGCGCAGTGTATAAAGCAGCTGGAATAGTCGGAATTGTATAACGGAGCACGGTTATGCTGAGAAGTTCTAAAGTGGCAAGCTCTGCTTTAAGTCTCTTCTTAAAGCGTTAAAAAAGAAATAAAAACTTTCAGTGCTCTCCCTAATTTTAGATACAAGATCTAGTTTTGTGACCCTGTGTAATGTGTTGAAATTTCATAATTTTTTGTTTTAGATAAAAAAAAAAAAAAGGCGTTAAAATGGAAAGGAAAATGAATACAGCAGACGCAGAAATCTGCTTAATTTTCTTGTATAACTATAGCTAAAAAGATTTCTTGAGGGGAGGGGGTGGTTTGAACTACGAAGGGAGTGGCTTAGGTCTGGTGAACATTATTGGCAGAGTTTTTGGCTTGCCCCTCCCCAGCTGGTGGTTTAGGTTTCCTCTCGCATTTAAAAACTAAAAGATCTTGTTGGGATTTTCCTTCTAAACTCAGCGCTACTAGGCCCTATACGGCACAGGAGATTGGCAACACATCCTAGCGGATAGCCCTTTTGCCAGGGTTGTCTGCCTTGCAGCCTTAGTGCTCTGATGGTTAATGTCACCATGTCTACATTAAAAGGGGTGCTGGTTTTGCAGTCACTCAGCTAAAACAGCAACGGAGAAAGAGTTGAAACACTGCGTGATTATTCAACTTTTCTTTGGCCTGATGGTCCCATTGACGTCTATTGGTGGTGGTATTCTAAGATCTGATTGTTTGACACAGCCTTTACGGGAATAATAAAAGATGGTAACTTGAGTTACTTCCCCTCCCATCAATGTTTTAATCTAAAAATACTAGTCAAAATACATTTTAGTTATGACAATATTTAACCTAGCAAAATGACTTTTATTTGCCAAAACAGGTCTTGCATTTTGTACTTATCAATAATTCATTCAGATAAGATTCTCTTTTTTAAATTAAAAAAAAAATAATTTTGTTTTGGTGTAGTTGGTGACGGGTGGGGCTTACTGTATTTTCCTAGACTTTTATAGTATGTAAATTTTTGACAGATAATTTTTTAATGATCATTTGATCAGTAATTTGCTTAGTTCCAGGATATCTCCACTGTTCTTTCATGGTGCCATTTCAGTATTTTTATTGCCCTTCCTTGCTGTTTACAAACTTAGCCATATCCTCAGAAAAGCATCAGTAGCACCGCAGCTCAAACTGTCTGGGCGCTAGGCTGATATCTCAGAGGCCTGCTACGCCAAACAATTTCCTTTTCATTCTAATGAGGAAATGACGGCCCTGTTACATGGGCAGGCTGGCTGATGTACCACACATATTGTCTGTTGCCAAAAATGATTTTGAATCACCCATTAGAATAAGACATCTTTTAAATATAATCAGACGTCCATTGCAGGCCTATAATCTATTCCCTTCAGATCCCATTTGGCTCTGGGTGAAAAAAAAAGAAAACTGGCATGTGATGCATATCGTGTATAGTTGAGCCTTTCTGGCAGAAACTTCCAAATTATTCAAAGGGGCATCATGATTTAAGACCACCAGGTAGAAGTGGGAAGCCTACAGAATTTTTGTTTGAAAACAAAACCTTGTTCATTTAAAGCTGCAGCTTCTGAAACAGAATGCTGGACTTTATTTTAGGAGTTGTGATCTCAGCCAGCTTTTCTTCTCTCATGCTTATCAGCTGTCTCAGAGTGGTATGTGCTTATTGTAAAGAAACAAGCATCTCCCCCTGTCCTTTACCATTTTTACCAGCCAGCAGCAGCAAGATGTCTTATAGTAGCTACGTACCCACCCACCTAGTATCTGTTCTGGTAGAGACTCAATAAAATTTTCAGCTTATCCATGGACAAAGGAAACTTGAACGGAATTCACTTGGCTTTAATGCATTAAATCTGATGGTGCTTGGCCTTGTTTAAAGATGGCAAGGAACCAGGGGGAGATAACCCAAAAATGTATTTTGTTTCCAGCAACCTGCCATAGTTACATGTAGTTTTCAAAGGCTAGAAGAAACCCTCTACCTAAAAAGTCCTTCCTTCTCTTCTGCCTCTGAAGAATATGAATTATGCTGATGGTTTTGGTGAATAGGTCTGCTGAAGCTGTGAAAAGGTTTTTTGCTTATTCTGTTTGGGAGTAGGAAGGACAAAAAATAAAAAGAAAAACAACAGTATAAGTGGATGGATGCTGCTCTGAGTTAAGTAAATGTTTTACTCGGCATTTTATGGTGTTCTTGGAGCTATTTTTCTCAAGCTGGCCCAAATTCTTCCTTCTAAAAGAGAAATATAATTAATAACAGCATTCCTTTTCGTTGACCATAGAAAATGTTTGTTACACAGAATAAAAACCAGAGCTTACTCTGTGTTAACTGCTAATACTATACTAAAACTACTATAGAGGTAAGTACGTATGTATTCTTATTTCATTACTTTTGGGCCGTTGTTTTTCTTAATCGAAGCTGCTGCATATAACAACAGATGTAAATCTACTGTAGACTGTAGCTGAGCTGATTTGCTGCTTGAGCAGGAAGCAGTTGCTGCTGACAGAACAAATTGGTACAAGTATCACGCGCTGATGGCGGGCTTGACAGAAGGGTTATGGTCTTTGCCATACACATTTTGAAAAAATAACCAGTATCAAGACTAACTGAAATTCTCTTAAAACAGTGCAGATAAGTTATTACAAAAAGAACATTTCTAAGATCTAGAATAAATTTTCTCTTATTTCTTTGGTTTTAAAATAGATCCATTGCTTTTCTAAGGACATGCATTTACAAATTCCTGTCTATTAGAATGTGATCAACTCACTGCTTATGGGTTTTATAGAAGGGAGTTATTGGTTAAAAATTGACCAGGATTGATGTGTGAATGTGGCTCCCAGCCATGGCCTGATTCAGAGGTAAAGCAACTTTAAATTCAAAAAGTTTATTCATTTGGTTCATAGCTCCCAAACGTCTACATTGGAAAATAAAAGGAAAATTGTATTTTTGTGGTTGGCAGCCTGAAGCACTTTATTCTTTGATTATGGAGAGGCTTTGATGGCTAATTTTCTGTTGATGAGTTGTGTGTATAATAAATTGGGCTAGTAGGTAAATGATTATTGGGTTAGGACTGCTCAGTGGCTGGAAGTTAGGAAAATTCACTAGTACATTATAGCAAAGAGAAGTATAAAACAGTTGCATTGCACTCATTGGTAGCTGAGTGAATTTCTGAGTGACTTTGTTATTATGTCATGCAGTGTATGTGACTGTGTTCCAGCTGCATAATGAAGATTGACTGATTAATTCTTCAGGCTTTGGGTAAGCAATCAGCTATGAACCACTAGCCTACATCTGACAAGCCTAGCACAAGATTCCTTTCAGTTAGCTCTATCCATCTTTGAAATCAGTTGTTGCAACAAAAGAACACTTCCTGGATACAGATAAATCAATTACAGCCTCACATGCTGCTGAGATTGGTACATCTTGCTGACACTCTGATTGTATTGGTACAGCTAATATTTCCAAATCATTCAGGCATAGTTCAAGAGTGCCCTATTCATTGATGAGTTCTGTTTTAACCTGTGCCATCTCAACAAGGATTTAATTTTGTCTGCGTGTAGTAGCCAGGAAGTAACAGAACATCTTTATCTCAAAAAGAATATTATCTTGATACTGTATAAGCAAAACCTGTAATAACAAAAAAACAACAACAACACACCAATTGGTGGGTTTTGATTTTAATAACTCTGAATTAGAAGTTGGGGAAGTCTGCCTGATTTTAGTTTGTGTTATGGAAAAGAAAAAAAAATGAAATATTTTAAAATTAATCTGGGCATCAGTTACTGTAACACCCCCAAGAATGTTTTGCTGTTTAAGGAATCAATCATCCTCCATGGAAACTTCTCTCAGCCAGTTGTGGTGGTTAGAAGAAATAATCCATCTTCAGGCAGTTTTGATAAGGGAACTTAAACATCTTTCTTTGTTATCTTTAAAATTGTTTACTTCTGGATGTTGTGGTATTGTGAGGGGTTGTCATTATTTCTCTCTCTCTTGCATTCTTCTCTTAACCCCCCCTCTTTTTCTATGTCTATCATTTCTTCTGGATCGTTGGCCAGGGTTTGCCGAGTTACAATAATTCAGTTGACAGAGGTCCATCAACTCGGCAGTAAACTCCATTTGTTCAGGTCTGTGTTGCTCAGCTGAGAACTCTGTTTAAAAATTGCTGGTATATACTGATCAATCTTCGTGCATTAGCATTTTACTTTTTTGGTTGTATACTTAGTTGGTCAAAGGCAGCATGCGTCAGTGATGCTGTCTGGCAACTTCGCAACCCATACACAAACAGGAATGATACAATCTTGTCTGGAGATCTTTCAAGTCTTGCTCAATATATTTTTATATTCATGTGCTTTAACTCTGTATTTTTCTTTTTTTAGCACATGCTTTGGATTTTAGCTAAAGCCAATGGAGGCCTTTGATTTACCCTGGGCTTTTAAATGATGGTTTTACAGTATTATCTGAAAACTGTACACACTCACTCTTGTAGTTTTTAAATCTTAACTTCAAAAAAAGAAAACAGATATTAACACACGAGATATGTAACAGTTTAGTTTAGTATTATGCGGAGAGAGTGAAAGTGGTGATGGTGGTAGGATGTCAGAGGAAGGCCTAAGTGACATTAGCTATGGAGGTGAGTGGAGGACTGGGTTGGTGGAATAGTGGAAGTGCTTGGGACTACAGGGTGAGACAAGAGTATTGCTGTCTTAGATTATCTCTGCGATAATCTACCATACCTTCCATAGTCTGTCTGGTCTGAAGCCAGACTGTAGATTCATCAGAGAATACGGCAATGGCAATGCTTGGTGCGGGCCATCATGGGGCTGTCTTTCAAGAATGCTGTGATGTCTTAGAAGAGATGCAGCAGTAATTGTCAGACAAAAGTCCAGGTGTATCAGTCTTGTGGGCCTACCTCTGGTGGCACTATGTTTTTCATCATCTTTCGACTTCATGGATAAGCACCCGCTTCATCATTATTTCATGTGTCAATGGCGGGTTGGATCCCAAAGAATTGATGTATTTTTTCTAGTTTTATAACTGCCTTCTCTTTTGCACACGATAATGCGTGTGCTATTCATATTTCTCAGTCTGGACATTTTAGTGTCTCATTGTATGACTTTAATGCCAGTGTGCATGATTGACCCATTATGTATCTGCAAGTATTACTGTAACATGATGTCGCTGTTTTGTTTTCACGAGAGAGTACACTCTTCAAAAAACTTATGCAGCAGCGATATTTAGCACAATAAATTTGTTTGCTTGAATTTACACTTTATACATTTCCACAGACGTTACAGGGTATGTTACGAGCTGAGAGTCACAGATGAACCCATCAGGGCAAAGCTATAGCAATGCAAAGACACAATTACCTTAGATATCACCAACCACTGCATCATGCTCCCTTTGCCAATTTGGTCAATCTGATGTACACAGGTAGGGGGGTGTAGCATTCCATCATTTCTATATCAATAAACTCTTAGTCAGCCATTGACCCTGTGTAACAAAACACGATTGTTTAGTGAACATTGAGTAAGTAGCTTCTAATGGTCTGGTTGAATGTCCTACAAAGCCCAGGAATGCTCAGTGCTGTCAAGTTTGCAGCAGCGAATTAATCCTAGTCACGGGTCGCTGAAGCTACCATTGATCTTGGTCTGTCTTTGGTACTTTTGTTTTTCTAAAATGTCAGTTCCATTGTCTGCTTATAGTTAATCCATGGACAGTGACCTCAGATCAGGTTATCCCAGACTCAGTGTCTGATGATTTTGTCATTTTGTCAACATTGGAAGGATCACACTGAATGTGACTAACCAGATTTTATGCAGCCATCCCCAGGGGAACTTAACTCAGGGCTTGATAAATGAACTAAGTTGTCTGTTTACGCTTCCAGAGATCAATTACCAAATCTTAACAAATGATAATTAATTACTTTAAAGTCATTATTAGCTGATGCATTATCTAACTTCTCCTTTGCAAGTCTGTTCTAAGTTGGTTCTTTCCTTTTCTAACAGTAACAGAGTATTTATTTAAGACCCCTTTTTCCTGACATGTGTTCAGAGACAAGGTATCACTAAATTGCCTATATATTTTCTTATTTCATGTGTGTTTGATTTCGACATTGATAACTTCAAAACCTTACACAAATAGAAAGGCTTAGGCCAATGTCGAGTTTGTTCAGCATCAAGCTGTGCTTCACACTGTGTCGCTGAAGTGACTAAGGGTATCAAAACAGGAAGATAATAATCTGTGTTATTATAAATAAGTAGTTGTCTGCTTTTGAGGAGAAGTTTATTGCGGGGGGGGACTTTATTTAGAATAGTTGGAGAGCTCCGCCCAGAAAAACGCTGTCAATGAAGTCATGGGACTTTCTGGTAGCAAGGAATAGGGTATCTTCTTCTTTTTTTCTTTTTTTTTTAAATAAACAGCACTCTTGGCATCCAAGTAGGAACTGAGTGCAGGGATGAATGAACTTGCTCACCCACTTCTCCTCACTAAATGTGCACTGCAGGAGGCAAATTTGTTAATCATCAACCATGCCCCTATAACTACATGAAATCAGCGCTTCCATATCCATAACCTTCAGATTAAATGAAGTGAAGATAAGTAGAACACTACCATCTCTCCTCTCCCCCCCACCATTAACTTCTCTCCACCAAAGACCCCTCCTGTTCGAAAGACCTCCACTTCTTGGTGGTTTCCTTTGAAGTAGGGGCATCAGTGTTTGTTATTGTACTAGAGATCAGATGCTGCACAGACTCCATCCCCAGAGATGGATAGCAAGACCCAGTGTCAGTGCTCCATTACTACTAAGTGGTAGTAATGTTTCGTTTCTCTGAGATTCCTGTTTATCGCATATGTAATAATGCTGCTGTCTGCTTGGTGGATGATAAAGCGAAGAACAACAGAAGGGCAAGTGTGCTGTTTATTCCGTCTATTTCATCGACATTAGCTAAAAGTCGCAGGGATACAATTACTGCTTCATGCATGTAAACGGAAATTTTTGGCTGTTGTTGCGAAAACCTTTTATTTGTTCCACACATTGTTAACGTTTAGCATTTTTCTTTGTTTGGTTTGTACTGGTAGTTATTTGGCATGGCACTGCCTGAAATGTCTCATCTCTGATAACATCCTCCACGCCTCTGCTTGTTAAAGAAAGTTTCCCCACAGCAGTTCGCCTACCATAGAATTAGGTACTATTTGAAAATGTAGGTTAATGACTATAGTGAAATGATCTGATCTTTTACTTTTGGGATATGATCATTTGTTGTTAAATTTGATTTTGTTCATTGGATAATGTTGCTAACTATCAGGGCTAATAAGTTTTTCAGCAATAAATAAGCTGCCAGAATAGGCAAAGGGATATTTGGTATTTTGGTGATCAAGTCATTAACATTATCATTTTTTCCCCCCACCCTAGTCATGACAAATCATTTGAATTAACTCCCCCTGTCTCCAGCTCTCTTTACACCCTGTGTGTATTTGAGAGGCTTGCTCAAAGATAAGGCTCTGGAAAGTGTCCTGAAGTGGTGAAGGGAGCAAGATTGTTAATGAGTTAAGACTGGAACTCAAACAATCAGTCCCTTTGTACTTTTCATCAGGGTCTCAAGCCATGGACTGATAGCATAAATAAAGGCAGCAATCAGATCCTTCCTTGGTGGCTATTCCCATGCACATTCAGGAATTTTGAGAAATGGGTATAAAATCATGGGGTAAAATCTCTCCCAATCTTTGGTGAGGACAGGGACCCCTCCCTCTCACCAGACCCAAGGACTTTCTCCTGCACAATTTAATTTGTTTACTCTTGTTTTTGTTCACAGGCTGCTCACCTACTGATGTGATCACCAATGAAGATTCACTTCATTTTGCTAAAATTGAGATTCCCTTAAAGCTGCTGGGCAAATTGTAAAAACTGCTGAAAGTGTTCCCACATTGCGATGGAGATGAAAGTAAATTTTTTGAAACAATTTTGCTTTGCTTTCCTTTTCTTTTGTTAAACTGATGTTTCCGGAAATAAATTTTGCCTAGAGTGCAATGGCTGCCACCTACTATAGAGAGACTGGTTGTTGGACACATTATGTCTGCTTGCTTTCCACGCAGGCCAGACATTAAAAAAGTGGAAAATGTTCAAATATTCTATTCCTCTAGTGTAGTTCAGCATCTTTTAACTGAGGATCTGGCCAAGAAGAGTTAAAGAGAAATTATTACAGACAATGGAGCAAATTCGTGATTGTCTGCCCTTCTTGGCTGCTGTAAGATGATATGATTAATCGGTCTGGCACCCTTTATTAGCCAATGTGTGAAAGAGATGTCAGTCATGCAAGTTTGTCAGCTGCCATTTTCTTTCCAATTTTTCTCTTTTTTTGTGTATTTGATTAACATTACCCTACCGCTGCTATTATAAATTTCTGTAAACAATGAAGAAAAGAAGGGTGGGGGAAGGGAAAAAGAGATGGATGTACCTGACAAGAATTTTGAAAGGATCCCATTAATTAAAGATGGCAGTTTATTAGGTGGTCTAAAAAAAAGAGAGAGAGAAGATATGTGTGTGCATAAATACAAATGCCAAAACCAGTGTTTGCCTACATACTGACTTGCATAAAGTTACAAGGAAATATACATATGTTTTTTTTCCCTTTATTTAGAAGAAACTGACTTAAAGACCTGTGGATTAATGTTTCATACACAGTTAACTTTTGTTGTAACTTTGTAAGGCATTTTTCTGGCATTTTGTATTTTGTAGGTTTATTTGTCAGTTGTACAAAAGCAATGGATATTCTTGGGTTTCCATTATATGTATATATATATTTTTTTTTCTTTAGAAGTTGAATCTTTTATGGGAGAGGATTCGCATGTCACGACTGTGAAATCCATTTTCAGGATTCAGCCTATATTAACTTTGTCAGGGCTAAAACAGATTATTACCATTATTATTGGATTATACCGCATCAAATAACCAAGTGTGCTCTGCCCGCTTAGCCATCTCAGGGTTCCAAAAGGGAGGTTTAAAGTCGTAGCCCCCAACTCTCACTAGTTCCAAAGATGCAGGGCCTCAACTATAGGGTACCTGAGTAAAAAAGAATGAACACCAGACAGCTTCTGTTATGAAACCTGGATTCCTAGAAAACCTTATTACGCAGAGTCCGGAAACGATCTGACTTTTATTTATGTCACAAATCAGATCAAAAGCAGGTGTTTCGACACACCAGACCAACTTCACAAACCCTCCCTTCCCAGCAGAATGGCTGTGCTGTTATTTTAATCTGCTCTTTATTTTTAAGGTAAAACTCTGTAACTCTGCGTGTGAGCTCAGCCGGTATACGTTTCTACCTTTCTATGGAGAAATCAATGGTTCTAGGAGCTGATGCAGGCCAATGACTGCTGTGTTTTTTTAAATTTTTTTTAGGGGTCATACATTTATAAAGGTTTTTCTTTGGTAGGTTTAATTTAGGTATTTCTGTTTTACTGTGTTGGATGTGGATGAAGAAGAAATCCATCATGCTCTTATAATGACTCTGATCAAAACATCAGACAGGGCAACACGGTGGGCAGTATCTGAAACCAGAGCTGTGACATTGTTCTTTAAAGTATGCAATTCTAGCAGAGGTACGGCTGGAAATTTTCTGACAGAGGAATGCGCTTCTCCAGTAAGGTTGTTGGTGTTAACTTTAACAGTTATCATGGGCCTCAGGTTGTGGGAAAAGATGATGACAGTGAGAGCTTGGTGAGGTGGGAGCAAGAGAGATTTGTTTTTGTTTTCTTGCTGTGGTACATATACTCAGTCCTCTTGAATTCTCTTCAGTTGCATGACCTGTAACTGTAATCTTTGGACTCCGAGTCTGGCATTGCAGGAGTGCTCCAAGTGCTTTGATCATTAGTGATTTTAGTCTTGCTTCAATTAACCATGACATATTGGAGTAGAAGGTAAGTAGTATAGATTGTGTGCATTATAGCCATTGGTGCTCTCCCCTTCCTTGTTTGGCTTCTGTTGGGTCTTAACTATTTTCCATGTACCACCAGAGAAAGATTCCTACCAACTTCTGTCACTAAAGTTGTGCATCGTGAAATTTCTTGTTAGATAATGTTTAAGGTCCTGGTCATCTGTGCTCTCTGTAGGGGTTATTAGGGATCACGGACAGACGTACGTGCGCACACGCACGCAAAATCACCATCACCAATTATAGTGTGCTAAATTTTAAGTACTTGTGATATTGATGGTTGTAACAGCAACACTGAAGTCACATTATCTGGATGCTGTTTCCCCCTTGTCAGTTGGCATAGGATGTCTGGAGAAAGCTGTGCTGGCAGATTGAAATGTAAGTTAGGTATCCCTGATGTGGTCAGCTTCCTTGCTTTGTTCGCAGATTACAAGGAAACTGATTGGGGACATAGTTGCTTTAGGTAAGTCAGAAAAGTTCCTTTTATTCTACAAATATTTATTTAACAAGGTATGCAATATTATTTGTTTTATATATTTTTTGCTATGACTAAGTATTTAACCCTTTTTGAGCCTTGGAAACGGCATAGGGTTAGCAAACATGTACAGCACTTATAAAGGCTGGTCTGGTCTTGTTTGTTTAAGTGCTTCTTAGATCAGAACTTCTTTATAGGGTCCATGGTTTATGAAGAGCCCCCAAAACTGATTAAACACAAGGGTCTGTTTGAAGTTCCATGTGATGTATAGCTAAATCCCCAGAGCTTTCCACAGGGCCATCAAAATGTTCAGGAATGTAAGGGGAGGGACCAGGTAGCAGTGCCAACCAAAAGGCTGTCAGTCAGCAGCTGGGAGAGAGGCTGGCTTGTGTGTAAACACAGCTGGTCAAAGGTTAGAAAGGCAAAAAAATATTCGCTCCCACTTTCCTCTTACTTTTATCCTTGTTTTTGGGAATTCCATTGCCAGCTCAGTATGGCCTGTTAATAGCCTGAGAGGTTTTTCTTTTGTGATCTATCCCAAATAGACATTTAAAGTATTTCTACAGGGTGAATGCTAATTTGGTAACAAAGGCATTCGTGAGCTTTTCCTATCTTCAGCTGCTGATGTTTGCTAGATACCTGTTGGTGTTTAAGGACCTCACTTACCTGTTTAGGATGGTCCTTGTGGGTGTGGCAGCCAGGTGTTTGTTTGTTTGAATGGATACCTTTCTAGATTGGAGAAAGCAAGACCTCAAATGTAGATCAGAAAGGAGGATAAGGGAATATGCTCATTTTTTTATTCATTAGGTGATTCCTTCTGCTTATTGCTGTTTGAAAGCCATGAAACTAAAGGCAGATGATGCCTACCTTGCACAAGTTCCTACTAGAACTTGTCTTTAGTTATGGGACCAAATTGCATTATCCAGGGGGAACCTGTGGGTTGATAGAGAGAGGTTTGCCAAACCTCATATAGCAATTTTTTTCCTTGCCATGTCAGGCTACAACAGGGATTGAACTCGGGCCTCCCTGTGGTGCTGTGCCAACAGGCACCTGGGCTGTGTGGATTTTTAGCTATGGAATGGTTTTGGTGAAAGGGAACCAGGAAGATGTAGATTAAAAGGGTAGAAAATATCACTCTCCAGAGCTAATGTTCATAAGCAGCTATTCATTTGCATTGGCTTAAGGTAGGCTTGGTCCTGTTTTGACATTCAGCTTGCGTGATTTAGGAGGAGTGCTAATTAAGAAAAGCTGACTGGGTTACTGAAAGTGATTTTTCTTTACAGGAAATAATGAAAAAATTATATGCAAAACACAGTTTGATGATTTGCAGTGAAAATTCTTTCTTTTTTTTGCAGCTGCTGTTTTAGCTTTTCAATCCTTGTCCCGGTTAAGTTGGTTCTTTTGGTATGCCCCTGAGTTAGTGTAGCCTTATCCTTGGTTTCCAAAGGCCCTGCTATAGTACATACTACAGAAAAAGGGAAATTGTTGTACGCCATGATACAGTTCTGTCTTCAGATTCAAATTAAACCAAAACATGGTAATTTGAGGGAACTAGTGTTGTATTTCTGTGCCTCACAGGTGTCTTCATTGATTTTATAAGGTCTGCAAGACAAAATCCCTTTGGTGTCTCTAAGACATGACTGCTGTATATGGCGATTGTGGGATTCTTATAGAATCCATGGCCAGTGGTGCAGTTTAGACAGGAACCCGTTTAGGTGAATTCTTTTATGATAGGAGAAACTGTAAGGGCTGAACTTCAGCTACCATCAGTGAACCCAGTTAACTGAATGTACTAGTGCGGTGTAACTGAGAAGCAGGGGAAAAGGCTCCTCTGTTTGTGGCTGCTCACCTCTCTGTTTAAAGTAAAAGCAGTGAATCTCAGCTTCAGACTGAAAAAAAAAGTTCAACAAAGGAAAAAAGAGTCTACTGGAAGATAGCTGCAAAGCCAGTTATGCATAAAATGAAACAACAACAGGCAGTGTCATTTTTTTCACTGACTTCATATTGCACCAGCACTTGCTGAAGCACCTGTAGGTACATGCTGCACTAGTTTTTCTCAGTTAGAAAGTGACTTCGACTACTTTGTTGTAGTGTTTTGGAATCTGTTGCCTGATGAGCTAATTGTCATCCTATCTGTTTAGCCTCATCTGGTCTTAGTGCATTTGTATTTGGTTCCAGATTGAAATAACTGTCCCCCTTCTCCTGTTGTTCTTCCAGACAGATTTATTATTTAGCAAAGCTGTTTACTGATGTGGGCAGTGCTTTGTGTTCTGGTTACATCACGTCTCTCTCTCTCTCACGATACCTTTTGTTTACACGTTGCTGAAGGATTTGCTTCTATCTTAAGGGTTTATTTTGATTTTATTTATTCCAAGATTTGCTTGTTTTTTTGAACAAGCAAAGTCCATATATGGCACATTTTATGGTCAACCCTAAATAATTGCTTGCCATTCATCCAAAGCCCTTTTTTGTGTGTTTTCTTGCATGCATATGCACGCACATCTCTGCAGTAAACTGCAGCAGGGTTAGCATTGAATATAATCCATTCATGGGTAAATGAGAGTTGGTGTTTGCATGTTAATACAAAGAAAGGGAGAGAAAGACAGGGAGTACTGACTAGTAAGTGGCCTTGTTGTACTCCTTAACACTCATACATGTTTGAAAAGAAAAGTATAAAGTTGCGTTAATAAAAATCAAGCCTGACAGGTTTCATTCAATGTTTAATTATTTCTGTTTTTTGTTTGCTTGTCCACTAGGCTCTCTACAAGGGAGCATATTCATTATCCTGTGCCCCAAGGTCCTGGTACTGTTGGCTTTGGTAGGGAAAACCCTTCATTTTTAGATGTGGGAGTAAACTTTGGCTGGTGAAGAAGAAGAAGTGAGAATAAAACCAATCTGGACAACAAATTAGCCTGATCCCATTTGGGGTTTGAACTTGGGCCTTCATCTGTGGCAGTCTAACCACTGACTGTCTCCATTTGTAACTATATTGTAGGTTCTGATTTTGTTACTGGAACCCTAATCCAAATCTTGTTTCCAATATTTACTTTAGTAACCTTGCATTGGCTTATAATAAATGTCGGTGTGCTTTCTTGCCTTAAAATCTCAGTTTTCCAAATGGTCAAAATAACAAATTAATGCAGGGGAGAATTCAAAGTTTTTTTCTGTAAAAAAAAAAATTAGATATTTATCAAATAAATTGGCTAATTGCCTTGTGTTTTATAAGTTTTCATGGTCGTGGGTGATAGGTTTTCTAATTCTTGGTATGTTAGAGAAAAGGGGGACCCATATTGCAGCAGGTAAGGTGTTTAATTTATCTCTGTTCTGGAAGACAGCAGGCAGTACAGGTGGCTTGACCTCCTGATCTTGAGTATTGTCTGGGTTGAAACTTTCTTCTGATAAGGAGAAAGAAAGAAAAAGGGTAATTCTTAATGAGAACACAAGAGGATGTTGGTGGATTTCTTGTCTGGGAGATGGCTACCATGTGTCTGGGACCTGGAGATAAGCTAGAGAGTGTGTGTGCTAGCTGTGGTGTGGGGATTCAGATGCTGGCCAGTCCCCCCCCCCTACCACCCCCCCCTTTATGCTGGCAGGTTTAGTGTACTGGTCCCTAATCCCACCCTTGGTGTTGGAAACTCATAAATTACCCCCTCTTTCCTCTGGAACCCATAAAACTGCTGTCTGGAAAACCCAGGGTGACAAATGGGTGCTTGCCACAGGGATGTAGAGATGTTTGTTGCAGTTCCCTTTAAGTTAAGGTTATTCTGGTCTATACTAGCTGTTTGGGGGCCATCCCAGAAATAGAAAGCTAAGGAGCAGGCTTCTGTCATTCTAAAGCATAACAGGTCAAGCTTTTCCAGATTCTGGGGTTTCACTTGAACTTGTAGAGACATTGGATTATTAACCCAATGTATGCTGCACAGGGCCTCCCTATAGAGGCTCCCTTTTATTTGTCCTCTTTTTTTCTCCTTTCATTAACCCTACATTGGTAACAGGCCAATCTCTGAAGTCAATCTACCATACATTGCTGATCATCTTGCAAACAAGCTTTGAATAAATACATACATACATACCTAACAGTGAGGTGGCAATTCACACGTGTACACTATATTATTGTGCAGACAGATTATTGCTTTATTAGTATTCATGGTGCCCTGTGATGGGTAAACTTCATCTTAAAATCATAGGGAAGCTTTTTTTGTTTTTTTTGCACTAAACATTTAAAAAGAACATTTTATTTAGATGGTAGATGTTATAGGAACTTACCTTTTATGTCTGCATTTGTAATAGCACTTGACTTTGTGGTTTAGAATATTAATTCCAAGTCTGACATTTTTAGAAGACCAGCAGAAATTAAGCCAGGGTTATTGCCTGTAATGTACATTTTTGGTGGTGGTTATAAGGGGCCATTGTTGTTTTTGGTGGTGGTTATAAGGGGCCATCGTTGCTCATTGTACAAGGCATACTGGGAAAAAGAAATGTTTGAGTGCGATTCTCAAAGCTGAAGTTTCTGATGTTGAAAAGTCCAGATACAGAAAAATGTTAATGTTTAATAAATACTTAATTTTGTACACATGCACACAAATTAGATGTGCTAGAGATATTCAAGTGAAACCCCAAAATGGAGGAATTACCATTACAGCGATTACTGTTTCAGCTGATGAGCAACTCGTGTACAATATGTAAGAAAGCAGCAAAAATTCCTACTCCCTTTAGCTTATATCTGTTCCAAAGATGGCAAGAACTGCTCTACCAGGTAAACTTTGTGCTGAGATGCACTGTGTATATTTTAGTTTAATTGTCATAATCAGAAGTCTAAAGGCAAACTTAATATTAGAGAGTAACATAATTGTAAATGGAATAAATTGCCTGAGATGGCAGATAGTAGAGATGAGATACATTAGTTAACTCTTCAGATTCTCACCACTTTCTTTTTTTTTCTTTTTTGCTGTCTGAAAGGGGAGATAACTTTAAATTAACAAACACATGAAAATGATGGATGCACATAGAAAATGAAAGAATTAACTCTCTAAAGTGTAAGAGATAACCAGTTAGTGAGCACAAATCCATTAGTAGTACAATATTCCCATGAGTCCCAACAGATATATCTCTATTTCTGTTATCTTTTTTGAAAATACAGACTTAACTGTGTCTTCTATAATTACTCTGATAAGAAGTCACTAGAATGCCTTAACTATACCAGTGATTATACATTTTGATAAAAACATCATCAATTTAAATTCTTACTTGAGAAAATATTTCTTTTTAAATTATGGAATTTATTTTGTAATTCATGTAGGGATGCATGCAAGTGACTACTGGAACTTGTTCATAAAGTCAATATTTTTCAGCTGAGAAAGTAATAATCGGAAACAAACCGTATGAAGATATTGTTTCTGGATTCTGTTGTTTGGGTGGTGGTCAGGATACATTGTAAATGGTTTAAAGAAGTTGTTACCTGGCTTGTGGTTCTCTAAGAAAAAATGCCTGTAAGCTTGGTAATGATGATTTATGCATTGTTTACATTTTCTTTTGTAGATTGTCAAATGAAATAACTTTCCAGGTAACACATTGGCCAGGTGTAATAACACTGCGTTCAGGTTTGACTAGTAGCTTTGCCAGGAAATAAAGTTTACTGTGTGTATTAGTTTTATCAAAGAAAGCTGGTGACTGAATCTGTATCGTTACTTTCTGGACATGCGATAATCCTTAATTAAGGGTTCTGTTGAATTTGTACTGACTCAGCAGCTGGATTTTCTGTATACTTGACTTCCAGGTATTTTTGCTTGTACATAATCATTATGTTGGCCCAGTGAAATGTCTTAACAAAATTCCTCCTAACACTGATGGAGTTTGTGAGAAAATATCCAAGTAGACAAGGAGGGTTGGCTTGTTGATTTTCTCTGCAAGCCTCAGATTATAACTATGGTGTTTGTCCAATAACTGAACTGGCAGAAGAAACTTATTAAGGCTCAATCAAACTTATTGACCAGACAGTGAAAATCAGTCACATTTCTAGTCTCTGTACTTGCCATCTTTTGCTTCAAACTAATTTTTAAAATGTTGATGCACAAAACCACTATCAAAATCACATGGCGTTAGTATTTGTGCGTCATGTTATTTCAAAAGTTGTACAATTTAAAAAACCAAGTAAGCTCTCAGCGTTTCTGTTTACACACGTCTTTCTAGGACCTCGCTTCTGTTCCAATAAAGTTGTCAGTTTTCTGTGATCTAGAAAGGATAGATAGGGGTACACTGGGGGCACAATTAAACTATCGGTTTTGGGTCTTTTCAGGTGGCAGACCAGAGAAATATGAGATTGTTGGGTTTTTTTCCCAAAATGGAAATTTCTGACAGTCTCTCTCGTGTGTCACATATGGAATGTACTGAGCATGTATTTGCTCAACAGGTGATCTGCATTGATGGATCTTTCTCCTCCGAAGTATCGAAGATTATCAAAAACCGTTTTTTTTTTTTAAAAAAAAAAAGGTTTAATATTGCATCATTTTATGCTAGTCTCATGTTTTCTTTTGGAAAACAACATTAGACATTTTACAAAGAGATTTGTGTTGAGTCATTTCTAAAATAGAATTTGGAGACTTTAGAACAAAAATATTTAATGTGACATCCCTGTAGGATTCTTTCCGATTTTTACTGTTTTTAACTGACTCTTTCTTATTGAAGACCATGAAGTTGCTACCTAAAAAAATATACTTATATGTTTATACCTTTTTTTTTATTTTTTAAAGCATACCTCAGATGGAGGGTTAAATAATAAAGTCACAATTAATTGTAAAGATACCTATTTATTCACTTTTTTCATATAGCAGGCTCTGACTGGCTTCTTAGACTTATCATGGAAAATTAATGAAAAGATAGCAGAGCCGTAAGTGTCAGCTGCCAGATAAGAATGAACAGTTACAATAGTTTCTTTAAAAAACAAAAAAAAAATTGAGCAAGAAATGAGATGGATGCTGATGCAGTTCCAGAACATTACTTTCTCAGTTTACATGGTTCCCAAAAGGATTTCGTAAAACCCACATCTGACATCTCGAGTGGAAGCTGGCTTTTGTGCAGTATCAGACTTACGCGTTGGGGCTCTGTGGGCCAGCCAGTGTTCTAATGCTTTTATTGGTAGATGGATTTGTTTTGTGCCATTTATTAATTACTGTTCTGTTGGCTTTCTCTCAGGAGCCATGAAGAAAAATCATTTTGACTATTATGCAAAGCTTCTAGCAATTTATTTATCATGAAATATAAGTGGATCTCCACCTTGTTCTTCTTGTTAATCAGATCTGAAAGCGATTGAATGCATGAAATTCATCTACGATTATGATAATCTACTTTAAAATTCCTCCCTACACCCTCTCCATCTTTTCTGTCATCTCTCTACATTAAAAAAAAACAAACTGTTAGCATGGAGCAGGTCTAGACTCAATTGCCGATATCTGGTTTAATGGCATGCAGAAGTGATTGCAGGTGGGCATTCCTAAAGTGGACAGTTACCAGCTTAGATGATTGAACTAACAAACAAGCTTCTGCTTCTGCAATTATTAAGAAAATGGACCCCCCCTTAGTTTTTAACAAAGCTCTTAGATTTGGACTGTATTTAATAATTGTGTACGTTTCATAGTTCATTAGGACTTCGTATAGAGGCTACCTTAAGTTTTGGTCCAGCTTGATATTTGGAGAAAAGAATTATATTAGTCACAGAAATTCTGCTGATGGTATTAATAGTGCGAATTGACTTTAAATCTTATTGATAGACATTTCTATCTTGTAGTGTAGGAGTTTTTAATACTCACCATTATCCCACTTTTATGCTGTCTATTACTCCTCCCCTCACCTTTTGTTTGTTTCTTATTCATAATTCTAAATAGTTCAATTTGGAAGGGCTTGAGTCAGCCTGCCGTGCATTCCCCTGCTGTTTTGTTACTTGTCTCCAGCCCTAGGTTATTGACGCAACTGCCTCTGAAAACAAACTGGAGGGGAGAGATCTATGACATTTCATGTGCTGGCTGCCTAGCATATGAGATGAGATCACCAGTTAAGCAACCTGTCTTGTTGCTGCTGGGGGACCACCAGAGGATGTCGGTGGTTCAGGTTACCTAAAGCCTGTGGTAGATGGAAACCCAAACTTCCAAATTCTTTTAAAGGGGATGCAGTTTGAATACAGGAATGAAGTGCAGGTTCCCAGTGTTTTCCATTTAAATGATGGAATTTTTTTAAGTATTGCTACTGCAGCCACCAGCTTCTGATTTATTTGCAGGCAATAATTCTCAGCTGAAATTCACCAGGGGTTTAAAGTAGTAATTTCTTCATTTGCCTGGACCATGTTTTAGACTGTGGCTGTCTTTATGTTTCTCTGAATGTAAACTGGTGAGATAATGAGCAATTAAGATGAACACTGGCGGGGCCATCAACAGGCTGGCTCTACTTACTGTTTCTGATGGTTTAAGATTCATCAGTTAAAGCAGCAATAACAACTGTAAAATGTGTTTACTTAAAATTGTGATATCCCTTAACAAAGATTGAGGAGAGCAGTGTAGATACTTCCTTGTGTGTTGGGTGCGTGTTAGTAAGGGTGAAAACTAGCTTTTAAGGTCAGTTTCAGACATCGGAACTATCACTAAGGTTGTCAGAATATCGGGGAAATGAAAACACCGAGGAAGCTAAGAAAGTGAACGCAAAGAGCAGGTGTCCGTAAACAGTGCTGGTGAGTTTGATTTGCTTAAAGTTTTTACCGACTGATTCCCTCCTTTAGTGAAGAGTATTAGACTGGAAAAATGGTGCTTGATAACGCAAGATGTTTTCCTCGTTCTCTCTCTATTTAAAATTTCTTAAAAGCCTGTTTCTTGGGTTGATAAAGATGTAACTTGGCATTTCTTATGGCAGGAAGCTAGTTTTTAGTTTTATGGCCCTACATTGTATCTAGTTGAGCTATAGAAGTCCAGAAAATAACCCAGGTAGCCATTAATGTCATGTCAGAGGTTTGAAAATGCGTGGATTTTGGAAAAGTAAGGAAACTGGATTTTTTTTCAAGAAATGTTGTTTTTTTTTTTTTTTTTTTTCATTTTCAACTGGAATTTTGGTCAGTTTGCCAATTGATGGGTTTAGATTGCAGACATAATTGGAAAAAATGACAAAAATTGATTCCTGATTAATTGCCAAACTGAAACATTGGGTATTATTACCTGAGCAGTACAATCAGGCATCTCTGTGGCGGTGTTTTGTACGTAAAACCTGGTGTGGATCATTGAAGAGATCTCAACAGTTTATTGAAAATGTAAATAAGTTATTTCATTTGATGATGCACCTTTAAATGGGGTGTGCCGCCATATTTAAGAGGCGTGCAGACCCTGATACAATCAGCAGTATGACTGGTGATGTGTAGCTGCAACTAAATAAGCTGACATCAGCTGATGACAGTGGTCCCGTGTACCAATGAGGCTGCATGTCCGCTTCAGGATTAAGATTGTGTTCCTAACTTCTCTCTCTCTTACGCACGCACGCACATGCCCATGCACACTGTAGCCTCTGCTAGTTCTTTAAATAAATTTAAAAAAATACTGCAGAAATTAATTTTTGTTGTTGTTCTGATGAATGTATTGTCCAAAAAAGGTATTTTTCTTACAATAGACATTTCCAAACGTATTGACGTCCAGAGTGGTCTAGGGGCTTCAAGCCAACATCAGCATCACCTGCTCTCCCTGAGGTGGGAGGACTGGAAAAAGACACAACTGCTGTACATAAAAACAAAACAAAACAACCCGCAATGCTTTGAACAGCTAACAACTTTTAAAAAAAAGGGGGAAAGTACTGTTTTCTTATATCTTTAGTTGAGGGAGTGGGATGATTCCTGTCAAGATCGTATGATGAAGGATCACCTACTCAGCAGCTAGTAAACATTTTGTTACCTTGGAGGCCCTGCTTAAAAGCCTCAATGGCTTCTTGCGCTCTGCAACAACTAAACAGCAAACCCATAATCTGTGTGTATTAGAAAATGCAGATTGTTTTTCTAAACTAAATTAAAAATAAATAAGCTCTGTATTCCTGTTTATTGTCCCCTCCCCTGTTTTAGATGAGGCAGTGTTGTCGGTATACTACTGTTCTCAGCTGTCATCATACCACTCGGTCGAGTTACTTGTATGAATCTTGTCAAATCGTTAACCCCCCCTTTTTTTTCCCAGAGGGACCAGAAGTCTTTTTGCTTACCCTACATGAAAGCGTTTTCTTTTCTTCCATCTCTTCTACACCCATCTACCCATTGTAGTTTTGAATGCGTTGATTTCTGCTGTGTGACAAAGAGAAAGCAGTTTTGGTAAAGCTCCTAATTGTTTTTAAAAAAACCCTTAAGATCCTTAAAAGAAAACACTTGCATTTTTAATTATTTAACATTCTAACCTGGAAATAAACTTATTTCTTATGCTTAGCATTTGTGTATTTTTTTAAAAAACTCGGCACAAAATGCATATCTTCAGTTTTGTAAATGTATTAATATGTATATATTTATTACTAAATCACTTCTCATTATTAGGTTTGTTAGATTCTCTTCCATGTAGATCCTAGAACAAAGATCTTGAGTATCATTCCTTGTTTTATTATCAATGGTTAATTCTTCCACAGGTTTGCGTGTGCTTGAAAATTAGCTGAAGGTGCATGCTATACAGGGGAAATCTTATCTGTATAGTGTTGGGTTGGGCCAATGGTTAGTTTCAGTACTGACCGGATTAATACTGGGGGGAAAAAAGACAACAGCAACGAACAGCACTTGGTTTTTATAAAACTAATATACGAGTTTGTTTTTGCTTTTCAATTAGAAAGAAAATTATTTGCTTTTTTTTTCCCCTGTCCTTCCTCGGAGTTGTTTGGCCATTACATTAGATTTTGTATCCATTAGAGATTGATCACAGTTAGGATGTTGCCGACACACATCTCGCAACAGAGTTCCATCGGTGATCTGCTTCTCTGCAGTGAATAATGCCGGTGGTAGTAAGACTTGTAGTGCGGAATCAGATGTGAGTTGTCAGAGACGAGTTGCTGCTGTCTTGTACTCAAGTGGTCGCCCATGGAGCATCTTGGCAAAGTTAGTCCACATGGTTTATGTTCTTGCACAATGGCATTAAACCAGTTGGAAACATTTCAAATCACTGCAGCCAGTGTTTACAATTTGTGTGGCCTGGATCCTCTCAGCATTTCATCAGCTGCAGCGTTAAATATGTAATGTGGCGAAATTACTTGTGCTACATTTGACATTTTGCCAGGGACGTGTTCTGCTTGTGTATGCTGATAGTTTTGAAATTGTAAACATCTTTGCCAATTCAGCAACAAAAAAATTAAAAAAAATTGGGTGTTTGTTGGATATGAAATATTTTTATTTAGGAATATATTGATATATGTACATTAAAAATCGATAGAGCCCAAACTGCATTTCCATTGCCTCTCTGCACATCTTATCTATTATTATTATTATTATTATTTTTGGTTACAGACTTGATACCATCTTCTTTCCTTTCCTGCAGGTGTTGTTCGCACTAAACCAAACGCTAAGACAGCACGAGACATACCGTGACAGCCAGACATCAATGCCATACACGACAGATGATCTAATCCATCACTACAATTGCGGCGACCTGAATTCAATAATCTTCAACCAGGACACCTCACAGTTCCCAAACTTAGCAAACTCCTCTCTGCCCATGCAGGACTTGCGAACGGCAAAGATGATAGACGATTACTTCCGCAATGAACTCATACACAAACGAAACCAAAGAATGGCACAACGGGTGATAAATCTTATACAGTCACATCCCAAGAAAAGTTTCTTTTTTGCTTTTGGTGCAGGTAAGTGGGATAATCTCAGTTGTCTCTGATGTTACCTCGTATATTCCTGTCACGCCTTTACCGAGACTGACCTGACTCGCTTTGTTTTGATTTTTTTTCCTTTATGGAAGTTGAAGCCACCTTTTTGAAATTTTGACAGGTTTTTAAGAGGAGAAAAACCAAAAACCAGGAAGTGTTTGCTAGTTGATTAAGGTCAAATGAAAAAAACCTCCTGAGATGTTGGTCTGCTATCGATGTCATTTGGTGCAAAAAAAAGAAGAGTGTGAAGAACAAATAATGATGGCTGAGTAGCACGGCCTCGAATCTTAAGCGTTCGTATGTAAAAGAGAGAAAGAAAGAAAAGCTCACTGCTTCTTGTGTATCATGTATCATGAAAGTGGCCTCTGTACAACTCATCTCACCTAATTAAGAGCCTCCTTGGGTGTAGCTTGACAACTGTTACTCAGAGGAACGCTGGTGAATTGGTATTCTTTCATAATTTTACCTCTGATCATTGGGATGTTGAGAAACGCTTCTCTAGGCTGCCCTTTTTTTTTTTTTTTTCCATTTTATTCTAAAACTTGATCTTTTTTTGTGTCTTGTATTTTGTTATTGAAGAACAGTTTCCAAAATTCAGACTGATTAAAGTGAACTGCTACACAGTCAGGCATGGGCGAGATCTCCAGTGTTAGGTTTTCATGGACCAAAGGAGAAAGAAACTAATATGGCTAAACTGATGGCCTGTCGGACCCCTGGGCCAAGGGTTTGATGTCTTCACAAAACACTGTAAACTGGAATTATCGTAGGAAATAAAACACAAATGTCTGACAACAAACACTGGACTATGCGCTGAAAGCCTAATTGTACCAAATATTTAGAATTTATTGATAGCAACTGCTTTGAATCTAGATAGTTGTTTTGTGAAAACTTTCTAAAAATTATCCATGTTTGTATTATACTGTCGTCGTTATTTAGGATCCACCTCTGAGTGGTGGATTGTTTGATACAATTTTAAAATTTTTTATTGCTAAGACTCAGATTTTGTGTGATACCTTCTTAATGTTGAGCCATTTAAAAGCAAAAATAATTATCATATTAAAAGATGATCAAAGTTTTGTACATTGAATATACACAGATGACTTGTTTCCAGACAGTGCTTATAAGAAGTGAGCTTGAAATGTATCTACTGATGAGCAAGCATCATTCATGGTATCTAAAAGATTCTGATGAGTATTTGAAGAATTTTTTCTTTATGGGAGATTGTGAAATGGGAAGCTTGAAATACTGTTATTGTTGGTTTTTGAATAGTAAAACATACCATAATTTATTACAGAAGTGTAGTTGGCTGTTTTATAGCTGACATGTCAGGGATACAGCTGAACAAAGTAGAAAAATGAACATGAGCCATTCTTCTGATTAGAGGTATTATGAAGATAATGGCAAGATTCCAGGGGAATTTGAAGGTCCAGGCATGAGAGGTAGAGGGGGACCTAGACTAGGACAGATGCAGCTGGCTTGTGTGTGAGATACTTCTCTCTTCCTCTTCCTCAGTGAATCAAAGACTATTTTATAAGCAGGGAACTTAGCTGATGGTGTTGCTAGCAAAATTAAGATGAGTATTTCTCTCATTGGATCTTGGATAATTTTAATTCTTAGCCTCATTTTCATCTGACAGGAAGTTCATGTGTAACATACTTGGTCTATATCAGAAACAGCAATTTACCACTCTTCTGTTTTATGCTGAATGGTTAAAAATCTTAGTAAAAGTAAATAGATATATTTTATTAATTAGGTTTATCTAATTTATTTCTGTTGACCTAATCTAGAAGAAATAGATAAGGATCTTAAAATATTTTAACCAAGAAACAGCTTACCACACAAATTTGAATAAGTACTAGCAGTTCTACCCAAACATTATTTCCTGACCATATAAGGGGAACTAGCTGATATAAAAGTTGATGTACAATTTTGAGTTATACAGTTTAGAGAAAATCTGATATTCCAACAAGGTTTTCAGATTTTTTAGAAACAGTTTTTGGCACTTTAAACAGTTTATTTTTTCCCCATGAATAGACTGATTTGTATTTATTTACTATTTATATATTTTTATCATTATTATTATAAAACAACTTTCCTTTTCTGGATGGTTTTTAGTATATAAATGTTGAGATAAGACCGCTCTCAAATTGATAATTTTATACTTCAAATGTTGGTTATCCATCTGATAATAGATAGATTTGGATAGAAATATATGGAAATCGAAATACTGATATTTATGGGTAATTACAAAAGCATTCCCAAATGCAACTTTACATAGCCATCACTGTATTGAGCACAGGCACAGTTTGCTTTGTCTCTCACTTTTCAATCATGAATATTGCTGCAGTTGTAGGATCTGTCTTGAACTTAATTGAGTTTCTTGAGGACTGATAACTTTCAATCCTCTTAGAGCTGTGTGTTTGCTTTCTTAGCATTGAATTATGGGATGACGGTTTATTAAGAAAACTGACTTCATTTACTTTCAAAATTTCAGTGCTAAAAATGGTTTTTCTAATAATTAGATAGTTCAGGAGAACACAAATGGGCAACACCATAGCTCTCTTATCAAGAAGATCATAAACAACTTTATGGCATCATGGCTGCACAAGATGGCATGCTGTATGGCAGCGTTTATGGGGTTTCTGATGTTCTACTCTCATTTGAGCTGACAAACATGAAATTGTGGTTTTCAGAGTTTCAATACAAGAATATTTCAGTAATTCATTTGTATTTGCATTTGATAATTTGTTATATTAGTGTTCAGACTGAAGCACAAATAGTGGTAACATTCTTTAATTATAGAAAGTTTTGTTGGATTCTACACATGCTTGCTTTAAGCAAGAGGTGACCGACTTGTTCTAAATTTATTGTTACAACAGCGTTCTGGAAAATAAATGATTGTATAGGAGCCCTACGTATATAAAAAAGAAGTCCCTCTTTTTCTACTACTAAATTAAATAAATGAAATCTTTTATCTATGGTAATTCTTTCCTCATCTCTTCATCTTCACTATACCAAATAGCTCTAGACACCTTTAATTCTATAACATTCTCATTTTGTCAACTTTTCCCTCGCCTAAATTAATTACCGAATGGATTGTCCTAAATTGTTTGCTTGTTTTGTTTTCTTGGTAATTCCTGTGGCCTTCAGGACTCTTCCCTTTCTTGGGTCCTACTAGCACCTTATGCTAAATTGGTTTTCACAAGAAAAGAAAGAAAGCGATTTTATTTGGGCGCTACCAACTCGATAGTTTACCCATTAATTTATGGCAGAATTGCTATATAATGTTTAAATGATGATTTCAGTAACCTGTTGGTGGAGAATTAGGTTGCTCACTTTTTTAATTTTAAAATAGATAAAACTTAAAAAAAAATTTTTTTTTTTTGCTTTGATAACAGCATTAATTTAAACTTTATTGCTGATATTTAATCTTGGTTTTGGTTTTGGCTTTCTTTTGATTCAGTACTCAGAATTCAGTGTGTGTGTGCACATGAAAGAAATAGTATCTTTAAACCAGGATTATCTGATAACATGACTAACATCTGAAAGCACCTGCTGACTCCATTCCTCCTCCCCAGTCTTTCTACTCATTTGTTTTTTGTAATCTTTAAAAAAAGTAGACAGTCAGTTCAGACATTTCCCATCACCTTATTAATGGTAACTAAACTAACTAATGAACCTAGAAAGAGGAGGCTTATTTAAGACATACGTTAACTGATCTTGATGGTGAAACATTAACATACCAGCAGAATTTCATTGTTGTTTTCATATTGTTTTCAATCTACTTTATGTTGCAGTGGTGGTTTTTCAGTTCTGTTGAGTTGGTCCTGGACTCCACCTGATTGTTGTTAATTTTTCATGTAGCTTTTTTCTTTTTTAACTCTTAAGCTAGTTTTCTGCCTCTCTAGAGGAATGATGAGAGAGCTTCATGATAAAATTCTATTGTTAGGTGGCATGTTTGGCCTTCTCCGTCTTTTTTAAACATTTCTTTGTTTTAATGATGAAATGTTTGTGTTACAAATATTTACTTGAACATATTTAAAAAAAAGGAAAATAAATAATGCTGACTTAATGTCAGTAAAAGTAGTTAGAATTAATTGTTTAACACTAACCAGAACCTCATTATAGATACTCTAGTGGGCTCAGGGGCTGTCCGATCAAAAGACTAATTATAATCAATAATTATTTCTTTAGGTGTCTTAATTTTCAAGCATAGTTGTCTCCCCTGATACCTCAGCCAGTGTATCTGTTGGATGTAGAGGAGAGAGAGGGGCTATTGTTGCCTTATTATGGATACTGTGCAGTGGACAACCTAACAAAAGAATGTATTAGATTTGGTGTGAGGGAGATTGCATTAACAGGCAGGCTATTAGAAGAGTGGATGTTGCTACCTTAATTAACTTGTTTTCTCCATTAACCTGCCTGTCTCCACTTCCTGTCGTTGCGCACGCATATGAAAATCATACAATGTCATCAATATGAGCTAAGGATAGGTATTTCAATAATAAGTCAGCAGAAATGATACATTTTAAAATCTACTTTTATTGATCTTTTCCTGTGACTGGAATGTTTGTTTTTTGACAGCGGTGTTATTAGGTCACAAAATGACAGATTGGTCTTCATGGCCAGTATGCGTAAGGCTGAGGATAGATGGATGGTTTGTGACAGTGTAAAGAGGTGGAAGAAGAAAAATGTATTTGGACATTTTGTAGACAATCAGAGCAGAACTGTACAAATGCTGCTTTCGAAAATATCTGTGCAACCCAAAACAAGGCCAATGTGATTTACTAAAGCTTGAAAACCAGGAGGGTCTTTGAAAAAATATGCATGTAATAATAATTTTTGAGGGTTGGATGTTGATATAGCGTTAGTGGGAGACAGAATAAAAAGCCATTAATTAAATGTACTTCTGTACATAACCTGTTTTTTGTTTTCTGGTTTTCATTAGTGTTTCTCGGGTATAAAGGATCAACATTGGGACAAGAAGTCCACTGACTTGATACTTGCAAACTTCTAGCTTTAATATGATGATTTTTGTGTCAGAGAGAGAGAGAAGGAAGAATGTTCACCGAGTAGTGCTGTCTGCTGACCTTATATTTTAAAAAGTCGATGACATAACATTAAAAGCTTTCTCTGAGACAGAGACAACTGGATCGCTGTGTTGGTTTAAGTTTTTCCAGTTACTTTCTGTCTGGACAGGTAACTAAATAGTTGTTCTTTTCAGAAGAAAAAAACAAAAACAACAACAAAGGATGCTGGGTACATCTTTTGTTGCTATTTTCAGTGTATTTCAGCTGGGTTATCTTGGGCATTTTAAAGGTTTGTTGCTTAACAGTTAGAGACATTCATTGTTTTTAGTGCAAGGATGGTTAACCCATATCTAGGGTGTTTAGCGTACCCGAGCGGGGTAACAGTGTGAGATGCTTTTAGCTGGCGAGTGGAAGGACTGAAGACAGTTTTTACATGGTTCCAGAAATGGGATACCACAGTAAGACCTGTCATTGCGACTGCCTAAGAAGTAAGAAACGCTGGGGGAAAGTCTTCTACTCGGTTAACCCAGCGAGCTTATTCGTCATGCTAGTGGCCCCCTGTTTCTGGTGTCCCCTTGTGTTAAGGGTTTGTTGGGTATCTTCAGCTAGTGGTTAGGGTTATTCTCTTACTTGTCTGCACCAGTTTCTTTTTTCCATTCTAGCTAATTAGAAACAGTGCCCTGACTAGTGTGGGTCAAGCACTGACCTAAAGAGGTTTACCTACCTGGTCAGCAGAGCTAATGACATCCCACATCACCTCTCAGTGCCCCCTAAGCACCCGGTACTTGAATAGGGGATCATAAAGACATTCATGTTTTTGGCAGATTGGCGTTATGTTTTAGATTAAAATGTGCTAAGAAAATTTTCTTGACACGGGGCCAAATTTGAAGATTGTTATGTCCCCCTGTTTCTGTAATTTGCTACCCTATCAGTTTTTATTTAAAGACAAAAAAACAGTATTTATCATGTGAAGGTACAGGGTCAGCCCCTCTCACCCACCAATAAAGTGATGTATTTGATAATTTCCAGCTGCAGTGTGCAGTAGAATCATAAGAAATGTATGAGAGATGACAGCTTTACAGCAACTAGAGTAACTGGTTGTGCTGGTGGTGGTAAGGAAGGGAGAGTCGGGTGACAGGGGGGCCCTTTGGTGGCAGGAAATAAAACTGATAACAGGGGCACTTGTTGTTGCTGAATCATGTAACTATTACCAGGATAGAAACATTGACAGAGGTTGGGGGCCAGAGGTTGGCAGGGTTTCAAGATAAATTTATTTTGGTTATATCAAGTGTTGGGGCCATGTTTCATATATGGATCTGGCCTTTGGTTTCTAGAACAACCAGCTTGAAAATGGGCCAGACGGATGCTTTCTTAAATGATCCTCCCTCCTGCCTTTTAAATAAAAATATTAATTTCTTTACTTTTAGTAAGTCTGTATGATAGCGCGCAAACTTGAAAGCAGTGTCGATAATTCAGAACAACATCTGATGTGACAGATTATCACTGATGGGAGGGGACTTAACAGAAACCTGTTTAAGTACCGAGGTGGGAACAACGAGTAAACAGGTCTTTAGATTTGAAGATGCAATGAAGCTTGACAGACAGACTTATCAAACAACAACAACAACAAAGAGAAAAATGTATGGAGCAAATCAACTCTGTTAGTTTCCAGGAAATCTTTGTGAACTTTTGGAGTGCATGGTGTTTACAGATCACAGGGCTGTGGTCCCTAAACTGCATTTGGAAGAACGTTTAATTAATTAATTATTGTTTGGGATTAGTAACTTCAGCATTGAAACCGTTGCGACCCGACAGCGAGGGGAAAAAACTAAGTGATGGGAGAAACAAAGGAAGACTCCGTTCAGGTTTCTCACGTCAATGATTGGCACAACTCCCCTGCTCACCTGACCGCGCATGACTGTCTTCTGTAGCAGATTTCCTTTAGCCCTTTTCCACAGCAGCAGCAGCAGCTTCCACGTGTACCACCAACTCCTCACCAAGCAATTATCGGAATCTATCGCACAACTAGAACCTACATTAATACAATTTTTCTCAAGTCTGGAGAATTTATTTATTTTTTGTTGTTATTCACAACTCCGTAGACTCATCAGCGAAATCTGATCTCATCTTTTTGGGTAGAGGCCGGCACAGCCTGGAGAATTCTGGTGTTTTGTGCCTTTTGCGTGTTATAGAAATAAAACTGAAGGGAAAGCCTCATCCTGCCCTATCACATCAAGGAGCTTGAGAAACCTGAAGCAGCACAGGTAGGCCACATGTATCTGTTCTACCTGCTTTCCATCAAATGAGATCCTGGCAGATCTCCATAGAAGTGAGAGAGCTCATGGCTCGGACAGACCAATCAATTTGTTGGAAGATTGGGTTTTTGACACTGTGGGTGTCTTCAAAAACAGCTAATTAAGAAAAACAAGCAAACCAACACCCCCCCAAAAAAAAACGGTATTAGGTTGCCTGAGAACTGTCATTAAGGAGTTAAAGTAATGGCAGCAAAAGTGGTTGATGCTGAGATTGCTCTGTTATTGACTGCCACCACAAATACCGAATCAATGACTTGTCTACCCTCCCCCAAACCATCACCACTACCATCCTGGAACAATTTCCAAGATACAGGCCTGTTTATACTAATATCATCACTATATCGCTAAGTGTTTGGCTGCTGAAAGGGGTTTAAATGTTTGATGACAGCAATCAATAGAGTAATCACAGCGCTGATTGAATTCCTGTGGCATTGACTGGGCTTGAGACAGCTTGATGCCCTAGGAGTTCCTATCAGTAAAGCTTTTCACTCAATGAAGCCCATTATAACAACTCCAGCCCTTTTACTGTGCATTATCATCATGAAACGAAACAAAAACAACAACCCTAACCCTGACCAGAGGGGGGCCTGTTCACAGGAACAGGGCTGCTGCTATGTGTTTTGATGCATGCACACTTTGTTTAAGCCAAGTCGCACCACAGATGTTTCAGTCCCTCCCTCTTTTCATGCTAATGACCTTATTCATTAGTTAGGCCTCTTTTAGAATATGCAGTCTGGGCATGGAGCTCGCTACATATTGTCCTTTGTGAAAAATGAGGATATCACAAAGAATTTTTTCAAGGCTTGCAGGTATGATTGGTAATGTGACAGGATCTTGGGTGTCCAACAGGTGCTTTCTTGGCAACCTGATTGATATCTTGACACGTTCTGCTCGGAAGGAATATATAAATATTGGTTTTTTGTTCATCACCCAGGTACAAATGGCACATTGTGCATCACCAGAGGCTATACTTACACACACACATCACTGATAATTGGACAAATTTTTTTTAAAGTAAGTTAGTTTCTGCTTGGAATGCTTAACCAAACCAGGTAGTGGCCGACAAAGGTTAGATGTGCATTCATTCAGTAAAAGATCTTTATAAGTTTATAAACTACTTGTCTCTCTGAACCTAAATATGCAATCTGCATCACTATGTATACAGTGAAGTTATTTATCATCACTTATGGCAATGCTAGAGAAAGTATACATAAATGTTTCTTATCCTTTGTATACAAACTACGTCTTCTCACTGTGGCACTGTGATTGGTAAAAGAGCACCTCAGCTATCAGATTTTGAAAACATTGTATATAATCCCTTAACCCTTTTGTGTTCAGACCAACCAAAAATGACCAGGCCACTTCCGTCTCTATTGTAGAAGGATGCTGGTCCACCTTATCACTTCCTTTGGCTATTTATATGCTTTATTTTCCCACAAAAATGATTCTACTGATGAAGCTACCAGTGTGAACCACATGGGCTACCTGGTTTGTTTATTTACTTGATACATGATGGAATTCAACAGTGGATCCTTTCCTTCTGATCATCAAGGGGAGATCAAGTCCAAATAACCTTGTGGTCGATCAGTGTGCCAAAGAATGATGTTCCTGATAATGTGAGGCCATTGGATTTCTTCCACAATGTGACCAAGAAGATCAATTGAGACTACACCACACAGATCCAGAGGGAGGTGGGCAGGGCTGGACGGAAGAGATGAAAGCGTCTGCAGCAGTAAATATAGCTATAATTCCGTGTCATCCATTGAGGATTATTGGAGTGAGGTTTGTAGACCTAGTGTCAAAAGTGATGACAATGAAAAGATTCAAGAAATTGAATCAGGGTTTTTCCTTTATTTATTTGATATATTTTCTTTTCATTTGGATTACTGAACTCCGAGCTAAGTCGTTCGTGCTGCTTGGGTCATTCCATGACTTTGTAACGTTTTTTTTTTAAATGGTTTTAATCAGGTTAGTGAATTTTGTGCAGCCATCTTGGAAATTGTCTGAACATTTGTGCGTATTAAATGTTGCGCTTCCTGAATTGGAAAGGGTTAAGGGTTATCTACCTTGGTCAGAAACCTCTGTCCGTAAATAGTAGCATTTGTTTGCATAAAAACATCAGTTAACTTTCCCTTTTAACGGCATCGACGTTTTTTTTTGCTGTTTTCTCTCCTTAGTGTTAATTAATTTTCAAGATTATTATTATTTTTTAAAAGTTTCCATAATTGCTGGCTGTGACATCCGTATGTTGCTGTACTTTGGTTGATCCGGTGCATATCCACCCTACCCCCCCCAACACCAGTGGACTCCCAAGTTTCTTGATCTCTAGAGAAACAGTGGAGATAATGCAATGTAATTAATTTCTGGAAACATCTATCTGTCTCTGCAATTCTATGCCAGTCTGAACTGTGAGAAGGAGACCCTGATGATACAGACAGGCTGCTGCTGCTGCCCTGCCTCAACATCCTAGGAAGCCAGACAAACTGGGGTGTTTACCATCCACCTCCTCCACAGTTAGTGGTTAGCTCGCTTAGTGTGATTGCCCACAGATGGCGCTAACACCGTTCCCATCAGGTGGCCTTAATTAAATCTCCTGCTCCCTCCAATGTTCACATCCATGTTGAATTAAGGGTGGCCTTTATGACCTTACTCTTGTAAACATGAGGTAAGGTCACATTGCAAAATATGGTCCTTAAGTAAAACAGCAAAGTTGACTAGAAATCCCCTAAGACCAGTAAGGAAGAACAGATTGCAGCGGACCCTCCATTGAGAACAAACACTGCCAATGTTCTCAGCCAGAATCATGGCAGCACCAATGAAAAAAAAAAAAAACTGATTCTCAAAATTTGGGGGAGTAATGGGTTGGGGGGGGTTGAGTTTTAGACAGTGTACGCACTGAAGGGCCATTACCACTGCTTTTTAAATTCCCTTCTAGGGCAAAAACTCCTCTGATCAACCAGTTTTGTTCTATAGAGATCCAAGCCAGGACTTTGACTTGTATTGTTAACAGAATAGTAGCGAGAACCATCCACTGGATTACCTTTCTACTTTCGCTTTCAGTTCATATTCCTAACTTTAATCCGAAACTTTTAGCAATAGTTGGGGATTTGCTGCTGTCCAACTGCAAATAAAGGCTTTCTGCGGAACATTAGATGTATAGACAGGCGGGCTGGCTGTAATTGTGTGTGCACCCCCTGATAACAAAATTCACCGAGTTTATAAAGGGCTGCATTTGATTTTCAAAATAATTTTATGTAGCAAAAGTTTATAATTTTTCTAATGAAGGCGACAGGAGGCCACTTCATAGTTACCGTGTGTGCCTGACGAGTCTCTCCAGCTGAGAAGTAAAGTCTACTTTCACTTTACTACGCCCCTTAACCACTGACAGATCTGAGATTTGCTTTTGTTGATTTTTCCTCTTTTTTATTGGTCAAGTTTAAAGTTAAATTTTTCTTTAGAAATATTAAAAAAAAATGTAGATTTTTTTTTTATATACATATAATTTTAAAAAAAGGTTTTATTACTTTTATCCTTCCCTTCTGATTAATTCGCTGGATTTTCCTTTTACCTAACTTCCTGGTAGTTCTTGATTTAAACAAGAACCTTTGGTTCTGCCCTCGTTTACTTAAAATCCAGCGTTATGTTATGGGCCTGGTTTGCCCTCTGGCCTTTGTACGTTAACTGGCAAAATATCATTTAGGGATGTGGGAATTAAACTCTCTCCCTTCCACTTCTCTGTTTACAATCTATTACCTGCACTGTGTGCTCGGGCTGCTGTTATGTCCGGATAGGTGTCCCTGTAATTATCAAACACTTAGATTGCATTTGACAATCAGCGCACAATGCAGCCAACTGGCTTTCATCTCGGTCTGCTCGCGGCCACATTCCTTTGAAGCAGAATTTGCCGTTTCTTCAAGCGGGCATAATCCAAATAGTGCTTGGCCACTTTCTCCAAGATCAATGGCCACCCCACCCCCTTGTCCTCCAAACCCGCGTCGATTATTGCTACAAAGTCAATTATCGCCTTACCTGTTTGTTTTCTCTCCCAGTGACTGAGACAACTTTTCTGGAGGTGTGTTTCTACATTCTGTTTCTACTTCATTACTTTGAAATGATGGTATCAGGGTTTCTGGAAAGTCACATCATCCCATCACCACCACCACCCCCCCACACACACACATACACACACCTATATATACCTGTTAAGGTGGAGGCGGGTAGGGAGAGAAATGGTTGAACAGTCAGAGATCAAGTCAACAAAAATGATGAGATGCATGCAAAACTTGGCGGAGACTCGACTAGCAACAAAACACCAGATCTACTGCAGTTGAAGGGCAGAGAAACAGATATTGTGTATTGTGGTAATAGTCATTTTCCTCGACACCTCATTTAAAGGCGCATCTAGGATGTGAACGAGGTGGCGTGTACATAGAAACTATAAGACTCGCAGAGATCTAATTCTTTCTTTTTTGTTTGTTGTGTTTTCATATTGGTGTTGTATCTGATGCAGTAAATCTAGGACAGGTGTTTGAGGATATCATGTGGATTTAAGAGAGGAGGAAAAAATAGAAAAGCTCATGAAAACAAATAAAGTAGGATAGAGGAAATTACCAAAATATGAGAGAGAGATGGAGAGACCTGAAGTACAGTTAAAGGGCACTGACCTATAAGTAAATTCTACCCTCCTCGGTTTGGAACGTTCTGTTATGACTGTTTGGTTTGTTTTTCTTTAAATTGATTTTTGACTTTTGATCATATTCCCGTATTCTTCTGGTTAAAAAATTTAGGTTTGTAGTGTGTGATTCTTTCAAGGACTGACGGACTGGCACAGCTTGGGAAGAGAGAGGCTTTCCGCCATCACTTTTTAAAATCTTTTGTCAGGGAGTTTTTAGCATTTGGAATTCTGTTAGAAAAAAACGTTTCCAAATTATATAGTTTTAAGCTGCCCCTTTACTTCATTTATCGATGAACTCTGTGGGCATGTAGAGTAAAACAAGCTCCCAACAAAATCGAGGACCCAGCGTCACCAGAAGTCAACTTTGAACCGAGCGAGGGCTTCTAAAAAATGGAAAACCTGCCTCTTGTAAAGTTAACAGCTTGCCTGCCGAGGTGCGCAATACTTTGGCTGTGCTGATAGATGTTGTCTGGCGAATTCACCTCAAAGCATTTTGATCTCTTTGTAAGTTTTTCCTGCTCAAAATGGCAATGAGAATATCAAACACCGTCTTTTTCCTGGTATTTAGGCGACATAAACAGGGCTGATTTATTTATGTATGTCTAAGAAGAAATTGATTTAGTCTTATAATAGTCCCGTAACGAGGGAGTTGTGTCCCTTGATTAAAAGAAGTGTGATGGCAACAGTACATTAGTTTGCAAATAAATGAGTGAATGTCATTCGGAAATAAATGGATGATGCTGCAAAAAAACAAAAAAAAAGACAGGTAATCACAATAAAACAAATGAGGTTTATAATATGTTGCCATAGTTATGTGCTGCCATGATTGGAAAATAGCTTGATTGACAGATTTTTTTCTGTCTCTGTCTCTCTCGCCCTCCCTCGAGAATTTTCAGGATACAAAAAAAGGTGTGGGGCTCTATTGTGAATCCTGACTGTTAGTCCTTTCTTTATAGAATGCATGGCATCTTGGGAAATTTTATTTCTTTTGCCCACGCAAGGAATTACGTTTACTGCTTGGAGTTTATTCTATGTACTACGTTTGATCTCTACTAGTATTTAATGGACCTTTTTGTCTGATTTTGTCTGAAGGTGGCTAAATGATAGCTTGAGCATTTAAAATGTATCTGTTGTTTTGGTGTAACCCCAACAAACACACAATCTATGTATCCCTTGACACTGACCTGGTACTTTGAATACCAGATGGGGAGAAGGTGAGAGCACACCTTAACTGAGATGCCACACACAGGTGTGGACATTTTCCTGTAACAAGGAGATCCCAGTTTAATGCTGGCACTAATTTTTCTTGTGTTAAGAAAAGGTATTAGCAATAAAGGCTGCTTGGGTGGATGGGTAGGGGAACAAGAGTTTGGAGGGGCCCTATACATGGAATTAAGAAGAATGGGAGAGGCACTGATCTAAGACAGTTGGTTAATAGGGTTAGGGACTGAGCTGGACATGAAAAATCTAATCCATTGTTTCTGTAGTGTTCATAGTTCACGGGCCAGATTGAGTTTGGACTTGGATGGATACTTGCTGTAATTACGTGTTGAAGATTTTGTTCAATGAAAGTCTTTCTCTGTAGAGAGTGAATGATATTTATTCTGCTGGCAGAAGGAAGATGCTTGCTTCTAAAACTCCCAGGAGGACGTTTGTTGTCTGGGAGGCAGAACCAGTAAGTGTGATCCATCATGTTTTTTTTTTTTTTGTATGTTGGTGGGGAGGGAATTGATTTGGTCTCTTTATGAAGCTTAGCGGAAAGGTGAGGGGTCCACAATCACATCTCTCAACCAGGCTTCTGGCTCTACTGCTGTTATGCTATAGATTTTCACGACTTATGGCGAATGTGAATTGTGATTGATTGTCACGAGTTTACTTTTGTCATGGTTAATTAAAGTTAAGGATGGGGAAAGAGAGAGCGATTTTACTGTCAGCATGCATTATCTTAGACAGAACCATCGATGGCTGTAAGGGACACAAGTGATCGATCTGCAATGGATTGCTTTGATTTCCTGGCCATTATGCTGAAGTTGCTCGAGTGCAGTTGGGTTTGTCCCAGACAGTAAGCTAACATTGGCCGCGGGGTTAGAGGGAAGGACAGGTTCCAGGAAGGGGGAATGCTTGGAGGCTGCCACTAAATACTATATATAATTTAAAGCTGAAATAACTGATTACAGATAATCAGATTTATGTGGAACTAAACAATTAAGTATTCTTATGTGGACAGTGTTGGCTCTTAGGCAATAACACGTAGCTTATCTAAATAAACCACTGGCTTCTCAGCGGTGAACTCAGGACAAGGCAGATTCCGACGTCAAAGAAGTAAAACTGATCTTCCAGAAACTAGAAATGTCTCTTCATGGTTTTACTGTAAGTTGCTGCAGAGGTGTGTGGCAGTAATTAGCCTGTTGGTCACAAGACCAACAACCTTCAGGTTGAGCCAGCTGGGCAGTGATGCATGTGTCCCTCAATTGCTAAGGAAAGGAGATATATAAGGCAGGAGAGAGGGGTGTGTCTCAGCCATCAGTTGCCAGCAGTAAGGCCAATGTAAACGACAGTTGTTATTTGTGTAAAAAGTGTGCTCAAGAGAAAAGGAGACACTAGTCGAAGATATCAATCAGGGGCTAAAAATAAGTGGAGGGATCCATTGAAAAGTTTGTCCTTAAGAACCAGCTAGAGCGCAGATTTCTCCAACTGACGAGACTTTGTCCGTTGAAAACAACATCACCAGAGACTGGACTTTGGTGATTTTACAGAAGATTTTGCTTCTATAAAAGTTCCAAAATTTTAAAGAAGCATACAAAGTTTGTACCCTATTAAGATTCTTAGGGTTAACTGATTGACGCCCCAACTATCGTGTAGAGTTTGTTGGCAGCTATGCGCACTAGATTTCAAAAAGAATTCTATTGGCATTAATTTGTTTATGGCAGTCGCTCTGTTTGTCAGTAGAATGTCAAAATCCCTGCAGTTACTTCGTGTAATTCAGGTGACAAATTGTAGTGGGATTTTTCAGATGTGTCACACACTTTTGTGGGTGATAAAACAGCGGTTTAAGGTATGGATCCAGTAAGTCCATGTGCTATTATATACCCTGATTATCAGATTAAAATCTTGTGTAATTGAAAATTCTGTTTTTCTGAAAAAAAGAAGTCTTAATAGGTCAGGATAAAAATTACTTTTGCCTTGGGCCCTGGGAACTTTAAGGGTGGCCCTGCATAATGATACACTGAAGATTGGCATCTTGAGTTTTTAAGCAAGAGTAGAAAATGTAGTGACGTTGGAGTGCACAGAAAAATTGTGGTGCCCAACTATGATACATTGTTTGTGGTCTTCTTGGCAGGAGAACTCTGGTGTTACAAGTTTGAAAATTATCAAAACTCCATTAGAATCAATGAGGAAGGTGGGTAGTTTTAAGAGCAGGGTAAATTAAATTATCTATCAGCAGCACTCCTTTTAAAGGGACTGGAGTTGTGACTGACTTTCAGGTTGGTTTTGTAAAGGAAGTTGTAGAATTATTAACGGGTCTTTAGTTGATTTTGTACACTTGGGATAAGAAGAACGGGACTAGCCATAGTTTTCCAAAATACAGCTTGCTTTCTTTACCACCTGCTGCACCATTAAAGATCGCAGTTCTTAAAGCCCACAGATGAGGGAGGGATGGATTCTTCATCCCTGCCATAACAGGCTGCATCACAGACTGACCAGTAATGTGATGTGGTTAATGTAATTCTCACATGTGCACACCTGGGTGATGTAGCCAGTTATTGGTCGAGACATTAGACTAACGGCTGATTTATAACCCCCCCTCCCTGTTGGCAGACTTCACCATTGAATGATCAATTAAGTCTCAGCCCTTTAGTTCTCAACCCCTTACACCTTGTGTGGCATTTGAGTGGAGTTGGTGTTGTTTTAATTAGCTGCTTACTGCATTGATTAAATTAACCGATAATGATTTCTGGTGTGTGTGTGTTTTGTCTGGTTTATGTATGGCAAACATCATCAACTGCTCCAATATTTTGTAGATTAACCCTAGTGCTGCCACTGTGTCAGTAATAACACATCTGACTTCTTAGACACATTGATACTTTAAGGATTAATGGTTAATTAGATTGCCTTCAAATGTTTTAAAAAAGAAAAATGAAATTGACATTTTAAGGCTACACTTTAGGGAAATATCTGTTGTTTGTCGCTACGCATTGTGATCGGCGTGGAAATGACTTTCTTCAGGCTATTATGGGCACCTTATGTCTGGATGATCCAACGTCAGTATACGATACTTCAGGTTGTGATGATGTTCGTTCTTCAGCACATCCTATACTGATAAAAGCATGGATCTTTTCCAACCACCCTTATTCCATCCGTGTCATGTAAAGTAAAGATTTTCTTTAAAAATGTAATCTTAAAATTATTTTCCAGCTGTCTTTGCAGACCACCACCACCTCTCTTTCCTCAGATGCTACAGTAACTTCCTGGTGTCCGAGGAGTTGCAATCAAAAGTTTACTTGCATTAACTGCTTCATATCAAGAGTTTTTAAAAGTAACTCTCCTGATCACAATGTAGGAAACTGATATTTTTCTGCTCCTAGGACCATCTGTGTTACTGAAAAAGACATTTTTTTGGCTTTCTCTGAATTTTAAATGAGAATAAAACAGAAGTAAATTGCAGCCTTCGACATTCACTCCTAACATCCCTCCCCCCTGTATCTGGGAATTGGTTTTGAGAGTTCTCATCAACAGCTTTTGATTGTGCGCTGTTTCCTTGACACACTTTGGATATCTGAATTAGGATCAGGGTATAAAAATGTCACATGAGGCTGGCTGGGGCAAAAACAAGTTGAAACAATTAGAGATGTATCATAGTCTCTACTGAATGCAACTGTAACATGGTGCATGTGCAGTTAAAAAACAAAACAGTTCGTAATAGTTGATGAGGAAGGTAGCTGAACTTTTAAGAATCCAACATTCCCAGCGCAGGGTTGGGGGCACGTGGGGATATCCCAATTATGTGGTGTTTTTGTTCGAAATAATTTTCACGTGTCTGGAAATGGTAGGCTGCTTCTAATGGGCTCATTTGTTTATCAAGGTGCTAGACTTACTCCACACAGGATCTATTACAGAGCTGACTTGTGGGATTCTCTTACCAAATATTACAAACATTCCTGGATTTGACAAGAGCAAGCTCTTGTTTGTGGTCTTTTTTATGCTGCTAAAACTAACAAACAAAACAACCAATACATTCTAACATCTAATTCCGACAAATGTCTGTATTTATTGCTGATGATGATGTTAAACAAGTCAGCCAGTGAACAGAACGTACGGGGCATCTGATTTGATGTTTAGGTAGCTACTGGTTGGTTTTCCTCCTGGGAAGTTTAAGCTTAAGCAGTGGCCTCAACCAGGCCGGGTTCCTAAAGAGGAGTTAATTATGGCTTTCTGTTCTGTGCTCCAAGCTGCCGCCTATTCTTAGGTGGGAACTATGTGTTGGGGATAAATGGCTGCTTAGTCTGTGCTGGCTCCTCCTCTATCCTGATGTCAGATAGTTAAAAAGTGTTTGATTCTTTCTTCTTACAGTCTTATCTACCTTCTTATTCTTGCCGAGTAAACAAATGGTCATGTGTAAATGAAGGTCAGACTTCTGTATATGCTAGATAAAGTAATTTTATTATTCTAAATTGTTTGTTAGGTTTATTTTTTATGATGGTTGATTTTGCTTGGCTTCTCCTCTTCATCCATCCCCTCTCCTGAAAACGAGAATTTCCAATTCAGATAACAATAATAATAAATTCCTGAGGTGGTTGAGCGTAAATCTAAGATGATGGTTTAGATACTGGGTAGGCAGGTCCAGAAGTATTCTTGCTGCTTCTCATCAGCAGTAGTAACTCTAGGAACTGCTGCACTGATCTTGTTGGCTTTTTAGCCTCAGCAGCTGGTAAAAAAAGATGCTGCAAGTTGGATCAAGCTGAAACATCGTTGTCCTGAGATGCTTTTCCAAACAAAGCCGCTCGTTAAAAACACTGTCTGGTGAGCTGACCAGTACAGACAGCTGGCTGGCTTGGGGGGAAGGAAGGGGGTTGGGCAACAAAAAGAAAGAAGAAACTGATAGAAAAGTTAAATCTCTTACAAGATGACATTGTTCTGGTCTTTGATGCTTTTAGCTTAGCCGAGAGCAGAGTTTTGGGTGGAAACTTTTAAAATTCAGTTCTCAGTTATCCTCATCACTGATGTATAATGACCAGAGCTCACTTATATATACAGACTTCTATTTAAATATTTATTATTAGACAGAATAAGCTGACGATTGGGATTTAGAGAAGTAAAAGTACAAAAGGCTGGAGGAAGTTCTGAGGTTAGTTGCGCACTTATGGTAGAAATTCTGTACTAGAACTCTCCAGTTTTTAGATCTGGGAGGAAACCTACTCAGCCGGCTGCTGGAAAAGCGTAGATTAATTTATTTTTATTTTTTAAAAAATATATATATATATTTTTAACATTTTGCATGGCCCTGTTGGCACATAGTTCTGAAAGGGTTAATGGAATTGCAAAAACAGGCAATTCAACCAGAAATGACTTAAGTTTGCTTATCCATTAACTACAGGAAAATAATGTTAAGCAAAGATATGTACTAAGCTTGTCTGAGATAACAATGCTTAGGAAAGTCTAAAATGTCTTTGATTCTGCTTGAGAAAAATTACCTCTGTAAGTAGAGTTCAGGATTTATCTACTGCTGCTGCCAGACTGAGGAAGATACTTCTTCAGAGAAATACAATAGCTGTTTGTGTAACCTTGGTTTGCTGAAAGCTCACGTTAGGACCGTCAGGGAAGAGATGCGCAGATTGAAGAATTAGCACAACGTAAGGATATGCAGTGTATTTGTTTGTCATTGCAAATTTAAAAGGTAAAAAAAATAATAAAAAAATTGGAATTTCTAAAAAAAAAACAAATAATAATAGCCTCAGGGAAACTATAGCTTTCCACAGAGTCAGCCTTGAAAAATTTCATCCATTTATTTGGATCCCTTTCTCAGCTTCTGAGACATGCCATCAGCTGATTGCTAAGTGGCTGGCCTTTGATGTCATATTGTATGCCATCTCCCTCTTTGACTGTACACCATAAACAGATCAGACAGAAGAGGGGGGGTAGTCTTTCTTGCCAGTATGGCTGTACATACTTTTGTCTGTGGTCAGTCATAACTGCTTTATTTGATGGATCTCTTGTTTGGTGCTTTCCTAACTCGCCCAGTTTTGATGTCTGGGTAGAACCAGACGGTTTTACTGTCCACCTCATGGTGGTGCTTGCTTGTTAATCATTTAAAATAATAAGTCTCTTGGGATATTTGTGATCAACGATCTTTCTTTTAAAACAAAAGCTTTTGTGAAATTGCAAAGAACAGTAATTTTCCAGCAGCAATAAAGTTAATTATTATTTCTTTTTTTTTACCTGAACAAAGACATGAGTTGAGTTGGTTAGACAAAAGTATTTTAGCCCAGCCTGGTTGGATGGGTTTGCTGTGTGTGTGTGTGTCTGTTGCTGAAAACTTCGATCAAATATCTGCCCCATTGTCGGCCATGCGTGCCACTGGCTGCTTCTTCAGAGAGCAGTAATCAGATACATCCCTTAACACTCAGTACCGCTGCCGGCTCGCTGTACGGTGACTGGAACCTAGGACTTCTAGCAGATAATAAATGTGAAATTGGTGGTAGGTTTGATTTTAGCCAAAATATCAATGCATTAATTCTCCCTCATTCTATTAAAAAACCCCAAAAACTTTGAAAATCAAAATGCTTTTTTCCTACAGAAATTCCTTTAAAAAGAAAAAAAGTTGAGTTAGTTTAGATTTTGGCATCTTTTTGCAAAAAGACAAACTTGACATCAATTTTAAAATCAACAAAGAACACCTACTTTAGCTTGGCAATGTTTTGTTTTTTTTTTTTTAAAATGTATTCTTATTCTTTTCATGTTTTAACAGCAAAGGGTAGTGGCTGTTATTGTTTCTCACTCGCATGCATGCACACACACCTTCAGTTCTCCTCCTCATCCCCCCATCGTTGTTTTTCTTATACGACTGTAAAACCACAAACATGATCACCTTTAAGGAAGCCTGCATTTCCTGGGGCGCTAACCTTTTAAAATGTATTTTTCAGGACACTTTCTCGGTAACAGGACGGTAATTGACCTGTTACGGGATGCTGGGTTTGCAATAGAACATACTTCTCCACAGCACTTCATACCAAAGTAAGTACCAAGCGTTCTTGCATGCACCCATCGAGATTTTCCTTAATAAAAAGGGTCAGTGTCATTGATTTTGGAGAATTATCGCTGCTATTTATGATTTGTGCTAAAATTGCCCAATTACAGATTATTGAATACATAAAAGATGGTTAAAAAGTCTGACAGTCAGCTAGAGTCAAGAAGAAGTTTCATCAGATTGCATTCGACCAATTGTTGTTTGAGCAAGTATGATAGTGGTTTGTGGTCTTCTTGACAGGAGAGCTCTGGTGTTGTCATCAGTGCACATCTAAAAAATGTCAGCTGTTTACACTGGGTAGAATTTCCTTGAAATTAACAATATATGCATTTTTGTTTGAAGACTCCAGTGAGGGGTTGTAGTGTGTGTGTGTGTGAAATTGAGATTTATAGTCTGTAACGAATTGACTTAAGGCAGTGTGTGTGACCTCAGACATTTTAAGTGAAAAGAATTATCTCGATGCAGATGGTTGGAAAACAGATAAGGGTGATAGAGTAGTTATAAATTTGTTCATTTAATTAAGAATAAATTGATACCCCAACTACTGGCTTTAGTGTGAGAAAGCCTTGTTAAGTCTGCTATTTATTTTCAGCCTTGACAAAATTTTAAAGTTGTGGCTTTTAATTTAAAAAAAAAAAAAGATCTGAAACGGAAAAGTTGGTGAGGAAAGAGTGGACTTAAAGGAGATTATATGCAGGTTTAAATGAAATCAACCATTTCTGATCTCAAAGTTAATGAAGAGTTTTTAGTAGAGATTTTGCTGCAGATGACTGCTCACCAGGGTTGTCTCCCTTGTAGAGGGAGGAGTTATCTTTACTGTTGAAACAGGTGGTGGTGAGGCAAAAAACAACAGGCGAGTTAGATTAAGCTTTGTAACAGGTAGCATTTTAGAATCCATTATTAAAGACAAGTTCACAAAATGTTTTGAGGGATTCTCAGCAGAGGTTTCAAGCCTAACAAATCTGGAATTCCTGTTTGCCAGACTTATTCTGGATTGAGATTCAGCTCTTAAAAATTTAGAAAATGTAGTGTACCTGGCAGAAAAGACACTACACTATTAGTGGTAGGGGTACGAACAGCCATTTATAGTCATCTGGATTGAGGAAGAAAAGGAAAACGGGCAGTTTAGAGTAAACCCTTTATTGACAGGTAGACGTTAAACACTGAATACAATTCTTCTGCAATAGTCAGCATCTCAGCCTCTACTGTCACCAAAAGGCCGGACTGTTGATTGGCTGAGTAGCAGCCCTTGTGTAGACATGGTTTAAATGACATCAGAGTATTGTGATTGGTTCGAATGACAGCTGTCTTTCTCTTATAGT
The DNA here is from genome assembly GCA_018389105.1 of Nautilus pompilius. NCBI lineage: Eukaryota > Metazoa > Mollusca > Cephalopoda > Nautilida > Nautilidae > Nautilus > Nautilus pompilius. The sequence goes on along the minus strand of JACATO010002216.1, from coordinate 122,121 downwards.
TAAACATGGTTGAGGAAATGTGAAAGTATGCAGCCATTTTTCCAATTATTTCTGACGGGAAGTCCAAAATGTGTGCAGCATTTATTCACCTAAAAGGGATTAGTTTGATTTTTTTTTTAAAAAAAAAGCTTAAAGTGATGATAACATCATAGTTAATGACTCATCTGATTTTTGTTTTATTCCAGTAACAACAACAAAAAGAAATACTATATAGTCATTAGGAATGAAGTGTTTTTATATGGTGTGCTCAATTTTGAATGCCAAAGCTATATCGTTAATGTTTAGATCAATGTGAAGATAAATCCTCAGATCTAAGCACTAAAGTCCCTCAAAAACTATTTCCATTGTTGAGCTTGCAATTTTGGCTTCTAGTGTACTTATATGCGTACCTGATTATACTTGCAAGTGTGTGTTTTCAGTTTACTCCCTCTTAACTCCAACATTTCCTTTGTCAGCCCAGCCACGCAATCGGGTGTTTTGTAATGGTAATGTGTCTGTCTGTCTCTAGGCACCAGCATTGGGAGCAGGGGTCTCTACAGAGTAACTTGTCCCCCTCCCTGAATAACTGGCTGGTTGGAGGGAAAAAAAGTTCTTCTATAAAGAGGTTAAACAGGCTCCAGTTTCTTCTCCCTTGAAATCTGAGTTGAGCCTCTTTGATGTTCCTGGGCCACTAGGAGGAAGCTTTGTTTTTTTCTCTAAACTTAGGCCATCTCCAACCTCAGTGGTCCAGCATGAGACCCACCCACCCATAACCAGCTCCCTAATGAAGCTAATCAGTTCCAACCAGTTACTTTGTATTACCAGTAAAAAAATATATAGCATGCAAAGTCTGATGGATAAAGGAAGTTACAAAGTTTATTTACCTACTGCGTCTCATTTGAAATTCAATCAAAAATAAATAACTGGGTTATTTGTCTTTTTTAATGCTCTTGTTTATAAATCAGTTCTAAGGTCACTTATTTGGCCCTAGCAGAAGGGGGGGGGGGAAAGCCACCCGATTTAACTCTCTTAATGCCATTATTCTCCTTGACTGTTTGTAGCACCTCTCACTTTGAACTTATGCACAGACAGCAGCAATGGTTTTAGACATGTAAATAATACTTATTTTTTTTAAAAAACATTACTAGAAAATATTTCTTACCTTGGGGTCTCGTGTCTATAACAGCTTCCTTTCTCATATTAACTATAGGGAATTACTCTGAGAACATATTATTTCCTCTCTAAATAAGAGTCTGATTACAGCAAACTTGAAAATTCTGATTTTTTTTTAATGAAGCCTATGCTACACCATTCTATCAGATACTCAGAGGGTTTACTTCATTAAATAAAGTAGCTTGCATTATTATGAGCAAAATACAGATTTTAAATGTCGTTCTAATGAATTATTTTATTCATTTGTTTACACATGGAGTGAAAGGGAACGTGGTCAGTTATACTTTGGCCTCTCGGTGATGTCCACTGCTCTCCTCTTACTTAGCCTATCCTAATTATCTTAATGAATCGCATGGTGCCGATTTGCAGCTCTGTGGTACCTAACCATGATTTACGGTAGACAGTGGTGCGTGCATGCGTACCTGAAATGAATACTATTAGTAAACATGAGATTTGTCTATCCGCATTAAATGAAAACAAAATATCAGGTGTTGGCAACAGCGGTAGAATAGACACTAGGAAAACTAAAGCTAATCAGCAAATTTATACAACATATTAAAGTTTTTATTTAGTGCACATGAAATATATTCTCAGACCTCAAATTACTCGTTTCCCGTGGATGTTTTGTGATTAAAGAAATATTCAGCCCTGACTGCAACATGTTAAAAATACTGAAAATGTTCCAGGTGAAGATAATGTAATGTGTGTGTGGTTCCCCTTTTAAAGACACTCCTACCATATACTGTACTTTTGTTTTGCAGGGTCCCAGGCAAAAAACTTAGAAAAAACAGGAGGAGGAAAAAATATTTTAACTCATACGAATTCAACGAGTTTCGAATGCCTGCGGGGATGAGACGCGATCAGATACAGTATTTCCTGAGAAATAGGTAAGGCCAACCGAAGCAGGCGTTGACTAATGTATGTGCTCCATGTAAACCCTTATATCATATTGTACAAAGTAACCGAAATCTATTTCCATTGCATCTTCTCACTTCGAAAATAGCAACTTGGGTTTTTTATGAACTCTCTACCATTATTGATGAGCACCATTCATTACCACGTTCCAGTAGCAGGAGTAAAGAGCTTTTAGACTGAGCGTAGATGTAACTGGTCCTCGTACCCTTACATCAGGCATTAAACTAGAAAACTTTGCTCCCTTCATCCTCCTATGCATGACCTCCAGCAATAAGAATGTAGGCTGCATTGTCTTTTTTTCTTTTTATTTAGTCATAAAAAGATAGGTTCTGCGCTATAGTCAGCAGCTGGGCCAAGAGTACACACATCACAAGATTCTTCTGAGAGAAAACGATAGTTTTGTTCTAGCTACATTAATGGATTTCTTCAGTATTTTGGAAGGTAAAAAGAAAGCAGCTAAAAGCTTAAGAAAAGAAAAAACATACGGAAGGCATTCATTATTACCCCTTAAAAAGTAAATAGGGTGAATGGAGGCAGAAATTATTTTAAAAAGATGCATTGTATTGATAGGGGGAGAGAAAAAACAAATTAGGAACCAAAACTATTAACACACCCACTGAATGGTGGGTGTGAAAAACCAGAGACTAGTAATGTACCACCACCAGATTGAAGCTGCTCTAATGCAGTACTGTAAACAAGTCTGGAAGTCATAAAGAAAACCATTTCATGCATAAACAACTGAATCCACACTGCCATGTTGCTTCTTCCCCTGTTTCACAGATGACTGCTTTGTGCCACTACCTCCTGGACCTCACAAGACACAATCTACATTTGGGGAATTTGTAGCCATTCTTTTCTATTTTGTCGAAAAGAATCCATTTCTTTTTCTTTCCAAGGTGGTCCTCCAGATGCTCAAATGAATTGAGGTCTGGGCTTGATGCAGGCCAGTGTGTGGTTTTTAATATAAAGAATAACTGAGGCTGCTGGCATCACAACCAGCTCCATCATATAATCATAGATGTGGTCACAGACCCTTTCCAGTGGACTGTCCAGTTGTAGGAAAGTTTTCCACCACCACCTGATCCTCAAGAGCCAGCTATTGTCTTGGGATGTCCAGCCAACAGCTTTGGTTTTCCTGTATTTGGACCACAGAGAGATCAACATCCCCTGGACTGAATATAGATTGTGCATTTATCACACCCAAGTCTATCTTAGCAGTGTTTGTGGCCATCATTTAAAAAATTTTATGCCTGTTACCCTTGTTACAGATAATGTATTTCTCATCCTTGTCACCCACTTTATCGTGGATTTTTACAAGATTTCCAACTCCATTTTTATTCATCAAAGTCAATGTTATGTACTGATTAAGGTGTCTTCTGCACACAAACTCTAGTCACTTCCAGATTTTCAACATTAAATGACTGCTGATAGGCACTTGAATCAAATTACCAAGTTTTGGTTTTCCTAACCTCTTTCTGCTGGAAGCCCCCACTAGCATATATATATCCGAGGCTATCAAACTGGGTGAATATCTTGCACAGTATGGTGATGCCTGTTTTTCATTTAAAAATCTGTGGCAGATTCAGCAGTAGATTTACAGGTGTCACTGGTAATGCCTGAATGTATACTCTAAAAGGTTAAAGCTCTGTAACGATGCTCTTACTGGGTATGTTATTTGAATAGAGAGATAATTTGGACTAGAAATTCTGATACCATAAATGTACTTAACCATCAAGACGGAAGAAAACTCTGCTTTCGACAAACATATGCATGGAGAGCCTGATATATTCTTTTGAAATAACAGAAAAACTACTAATACGCCACAATATGTAGATTGGCCAGAGTTCATTTTTATCCCTGAATAAAAATTTTAAAAAATCTCTCATAACTGTGGAATCAAATGTTTTTATATTATGTATGCATAATACTGTTTTTCAGACAAAGAATGAATAAAAAGAGACAGCACCAGAAGAGAAGGAACTTTAGCATGCATCTGAAGCCACACTTCAATGATTTGTGGATCCGTCTCAACACACAGAGGTACGTGCTGGTTAATATTAATAGAAGTGAAAATAAAGAGGGAGATCTAAGTACAGGGCGCCAGAATTGTTTGTGGAAATGGGCAGAACCTAAATGCTTACAACAGTGGGAAATGAAAGCAGGGTCCCCCCCCCAAACAGTTCTGTTGGTGTTTCAGGACCGAGTCAGGTGTAGTATATTAGAATTTGACGGCATTGTTTTTCTTCATGAGTCAGAAGTTATAAAAAAAACAAACAATTTGTTCCTTAGATGGTCTCTACAGCTGCCCCAGAGAGAGAGAGAGAGAAAATCACATGATTATTGCAATAGGTGGTCCCAGAGATGCTAAAAGGGGTTTTGAGTTTTCTAGGTTAGATAGAATCAACACCACCTGATAGTTTTTTGGTCACTTGAACCCAGAACAGTACTCCTAGATTTGTGTGCATGTGTCCAGTATAAATATACATCTTGGAAAAAAAAGAGGCTTTCAAAGTAAATTATATAATTTGAAAACCCAGTTTAAACAGACATTTAACTGCTAGAGCTAGTAGTAGGTTTTGAAATATAGGGAGGTGGCATGGTTAGAGAAGTGATGGAATTCTAAATTGATGCAAAGTTAATTGCTCTTCTCTGTTGAAGTTGTTATAGAAATTCAGAATTTCTCTACTGTTAAAACCACATTTTCAGAGCAACGGTGGATAGCAGAAAACCTAACACTACATTGCATCTGCCCAGCAAATTGTTCTTAGATAGATATGAATCACCAAATACCCATTGAAGCCGGACTTGCTCCCATTACGAGATAATAGTAGTTTACTGCAGTCTGTTTTACATCCTTTCTTTCTCTTTCAGTCCTAATTCTTTGTTATTAGCTCAAATTGCCAAATCAAACAAGGCCACAACCACTGTATACCAGATGGAGAAAGTATCCTACCGATCACCATTGTACAGCCAAGCCACCTGCTGGCCGGGATCTCTACTAAGGTTATGCACGCTCCTCTTAATTACCAGACAGTTCTTGATTGTGTAGTTTGTTATGGGAGAGAAATACAAAGTTGTATTCTTCTGTTTCAATTAAGAGGACTTCAGGTCAGCGGATTAGGAGCAGTTATTGTATAGAATATCCATGACTGATCATAGTTTCTTTTGTTGGCCAGGACAGTTATTCTGTTGTGTGTGTGTAAGCCGGCAAGTTGAGGCATTCTTGCTACACAGAGGCATGCCTTATTGGAGGCAGTGACATGAAAGGAGAGCATGCCTATTTAACAAAATTCCAAACCAGGTCCTCTCCTGTGTTGAGCAAGTTGTTCAGCTTGAACATTTGGATGGGCAGGAAGAAACTGAATTCTGTACGGAGCTGGAATACAAAAAAAGAGAATGTAAGTGCTGAAAAAATTTTAAACTGTTGTAATTTTCTTTCCAAACGTGCGAGACAATCAGATTTATGTCCCTTCATAGTTGTTGTGCTCAGACTTAACCATTGGTTGATTTGTATATGTTTGTTGTCAGACATGGTGGAATATTTATTTATAATCAATGAAAGAAATTCATAAGGCTGTCTTAATTCCTCTTTCATTCTTCCCCTTATGGTTGAGGATTAATAACCAGTGTTTTGACACTGGAAATGGTAACTTAATCACATACTAAGATCTGGCTGTTAGATTTATTCGCATGCCCATCACTGTTACCTTGTGCTTGTTTGTAGCTCACACACTGAAGCTTGGACTGCATGGTATGGAAAGTCAGGTGGTCCCACGTAGAGTGCTGCTTGTGCTCTATCAAGACCCTTTAGTTCTCTCAGCACAACAGGCAGAGATATGTTGCTGGAAGAAAACAATTGATATGCACAAGGAACAGACTGCTGTACTCATAGATGAAAGGGAAGGCTCTAGTAATATTAACCATGTTTTTGTTACAGCAGAAGGATACAGACGAGACTATTAATTCAGTGCATCTTAAGATTGCCAGGTTTGAGGGCTCCAATCCTGATTTCTAGTAGGGACACTTAATCCCCAACTTACATTCCTGAGACCCTTATAGTATTTACGATGACGGATTAGATACTAGATTTCTCCCCAATTCCTAGTGCTGGCTTGCTTATGTGAAGGCACTGCACCTCCATTACATCAATGTTGCGATGACCACCCTATGAGATGGAAGTGGTGTTTGCTGGCAGATGGTAATGGGCCATTATCGAGGACAAACAATATCCCTTTCACCCAGGCACTGTTAGTTGGACTTCCAAATCAGGAGGGAGGGAATTTTTACAGATACCCTTGGAGGGCCATGGATTCTCAGCATGTCCATTTGGGAAAATACCCTCCCTCGTCAAAATAGGAAATTCATTAGCACAAGCCTTATACCGTTTAAACCATAATCCTCGGTTACCCCTTTAAGTCTTTGGCCTGAGCAGTGCACACCGCTGAGTTTGGTTTTCATTCTCTCCTTACCCTTCACCCTCATGATTGCAGTGGCAATGTTATGGAACATGGGGGTTGTGTAGTACCCGCCACCCCTGCACGACTCAGATTTTTAAGTATATCGAGCATTTGGCCACCTACTATTGTAGAAAATAGTTTAACCCTCTTTCTGCTAAGATACTCAGACATACCTGGTAGAAGAAACTAAGTGTAGTAGTTTGCCTGCATGCTGATGAAGGACATTTTCCTAAAAATAATAATAAAAAAAAACATTTAATACTTCAGTAACACTCAACATTTACTGGAACTGGATCCTAGGTTGTTTTTTTTTTTTTTATTTTAAAAATCTCTGCATGCAATCATCAAGCAAAGTAAACCTACTGTACCTGTTTCATGGTGTTCACAGTGATGTGCAGCAGTTGGGGGAAAAGCCCCGAGTCTTCAGTGTAGTTCTGCAGCTTCAAAACAGCACTATCCCAGTGCTTGTGCATCAGCAGCAAGTGCTGGCCTTTGAAGACGCAGTGTGGCAGATTACTGCAAGAACAACAACAGCTACAACTAGGCTGGATCATCTAGAGTGAAGAGCACGCCGTAATTTGTTCTTTTGAAATCACTGTTTATCAACAACTCTCTAACTGTTGAGGTTCCCGGTGTCGATACTGCTTGAACAATACCTTGAGATGGCAAATAGGAATGTTTTCGTCAAGTACTACTTTACATAGGCAACTGTTTCAAAAACTAAAGCAGGGTTAGTGACCAGATGGTTATTGGCAGTTCTGGTAACTAATACTAAAATCCTGTTTGCTTTCTAAGGTAGGCAGATCCCTAATTAACTTCTGATCGAGCTGTTCAGAGTCTATGTAGATCAAATTTTCTCTGATCAGGGAAAAAATGGTGCATCTACACACAGTAATCACTACACCTACCTTTTGGCCAGCAGCTCAACAGTTGTTTCCACAGCCTCAAATGGATCCTGGGAACGATCAGGAGTGGGCAGACAGGACAAAGCTTGTTCGTAAACTTTGTTCTAGGAGGAAGAAAAAAAAATAAGTTGCCAAGACCAATATGGAGTTAGTGATACAAGTATTCTTTTACTGTAGAGAATCCGAGCAGATAAGCAACTGTGATAACTTTCCATTATCATAATGAAAACTCAAGCAAATCAGAGTTTTACAATAATTTAAATTCTGTTAGCATTTACTTTTAATTGTACTGAGAGAGGGGTAGATGCATCAATTTCCAGTGGCTTGGCCGTTAAAAGGAGTTGCTACAACAGAACATACCGAAGTTTGAATTTAAGATGATTGAAAGTGACAAATATTTTCAACTATCCATTTACTACTTGGGTAGGGGGGGGGGGTCATGATCACAAATAAGATAGTAAAAGGATATTTTCTGCTAGAATTTAATACAATTGTTAATGAGTGGAATAAATTATGCTAAGGATGGTAATAGTATTAATGACCATATTTTTCTTCACCTGGAGGAGCCCTTCCTGCCTCTCACAACCACTAAATTCATAGAATGTCACAACGTGTCTGTGTTTTAATGCTGATAGACAATTCCTCACCTGGGAGCTCTTGGGTATCAATACTGTTGAATACTGTGGGTGGTGGTTCTGCTGATTTCAGGTTGAATAAAGACATGGATGGAATGAACATTTTGGGATGTAGAACCATTGTGTGACACAATGTTTATAACATCAGAACAAATCCACTTTCTTGATCTTAAAATGCATGCATATTTCTGACTTCCATTTTACGAAGCTGGTAGCGTAAGAAACATTTGTCGTATCTGGATGAAATGCTAAAGAAAAGAGTGCATATGCTTTTAAGAAATGTTCCTGCCTGGTCTGGAACTGATGCATGCTTGCACTACTGTTGTTATTTCCATAGGTAAGCACTTACTAATGCTAAGTCTCATTCAAGGATTAAATCAACATTATCATGACCCCTTTGTTCATTCACATCTCCACTGTAACAATGAGGTGGTGGGTAACAGCTTAAGCACACTGTTTCTTAACTGAACCAAATACTAGCTTCATTGACAGGGAAGACCCCTCCAGAAATTGTCGTCATCAATAGTGGGTTGCTTCAGAAGAGCAACAGAAAATACAAACACGTGGCCTAGATCCAGCATGATGCACCACTGCTCACTAAAACCCTCAATGATTTTAAATATGAGAATAAGGTTCACAACTGTCACCCCTGCTATTAAGTATCTGTGAACCAACTCATCTAAATACCTCTCAACAGTTCTACAGAGTATAGCAAAAGTACTTACAGATTCCCTCTGTCTGGTGAAGGCTACCACGCCAATGCTCTGCCGACATGCCTCCTGCACTTTATTGAGAAATGGCACCTAGAATCAGAGATCATATCTTCCCTTTTGCTTAGATATACATGAAGAAATGAAAAAAAAAAGCTTAATAAAAATAGGGCAACTGTTTAGTTTTCTCTGGGATTTAGATCTGAATTATAATCAGTTGTATGTTTTCTGGTTAAGGATGAAGTGCTCGCTGACAGTTCAGAGTAGCCAGGATATTTTTTCCCCCTGGTTCCTAGTTGTTTAACACTGAAAAAGGCTAAAGTTGTACTTCATTTCTCATGCAGCAGACCTCAGTATTAACATTCAGACAAACAGATCAATTGTCTTTGTTTTTTTCAGACTCAGCTGTTTAGCTTCATGTTTGCTTCAGTACACCCTTTAAAACTGCTCCTTTTAACCTTTTTTCTCTAAGGGTTTTTTTTTTTTTACCACAGAACTATATCAAAAGCTTCTCTAAAGTCTAAAAGAAAAGAATAAACTTAGATGTGGTTTAGTATTTATTCAATGACCTAACAGATGTAGAATTTTCCAAAGATATGACTATGTTGCTGGCACACACACAGATACCTACAAGGGAGACAACCCCCTGGCACTTTGGAAATCCCTACTAAAACTTTTCATTTGTAGATGCGAGAGGAAACTCATGTGGCTGGCTGGCTGATGAAGAAATCATGCTAGGGAGATACATCAAAACCAAACCAACCCCAACCAGGGCCCAGATATAAAGGAACACTTTATCAGCCTTAAAGTAAAATGGAAATAACATTTTGCTACTTTCCATTCATTAAGATCTCCATCCCTGTAACGGTGAACTACAAAAAAAAGGGCTGAGGTTTGCAGATGTAGTTTCATCCAACATTCTTGGAGACCGGTTATTTAAAATTCTTGGTCCTTTCACTATCATGAATTTTCAATAATAATCCAGTTTTCTGTTATCCACTGTGAGCTGACTCATGAGTGAAAAAAATTTAAATCAATGGCAACCACCAGTACAAAGGTTCAGGTTTCAAAAAGGAAAATGGAAACTAGTTATTTTTCTTCGGTTGATAATCAGAGACTAGTCAACTTTTCCATTGTAAAATATAACCCCTTTAGCAGAACAAAAAAAAAAAAAAAAGCAGCCAGCTCTAAGAGGATAAGAACCAAGTAACTAACCAGTTTTTCAGGAATTTCCAGGAAAAGCAGGTAACAAAATGTCTCAAAAAGAACCAGTCCCACACCTGTGCCCTTCATCTCATGCTGCTCCAAGCCTAGAATGGACCACCACATATGCAAATCCTCATCCCCTGCATCTGAATTTAAATATTAAAATAAAACAATCATCAACCCTTTCTCCATAACTTTGATAAAGATTTGTTACTAATAACAAGATCTTATTTTGTTTAGGAGCCTGAAGTGTGTAAAATAAAACACCAAGCACATTTTTGCCCTTAATTTAAGAGTTTCCAACACACAAACATTCCAATAAAGAAATAGCTCGAGTGTAAATCACAGTTGGGCTTCACTATAGATATCTCTCACCTGTGCTAAGGTCCACCTGTTTCAAGAGGGCATGGAGGACTTGTTGAGGATACTGTTCAGCTAGGATGAGTAGTTGGATCTGACGTGCATCCAATGGCAACTTGACAGCATCATTTACCAAGTGGTTCACTATCTCCTCCACTGATGATCCAGAATCTACAATGCCTAATGACTGTAACAGAAGCACGAAACTGTCAATGGGTACCAATAATAAGCATTTCACAAACTGTATTAACCTTAATGACTTCATTTCAACATTAACCATGATTAAATCTATAATAGCTCATTTAAAATTATTTTATAGCCCCATCTCTGACACAAAGAGAGCAATATTTAAAGTTCAAAGTTATTTTTCCCTTTATAACAATTCAGCCATAATGGCTTTGGAGCAGATGAAACTTTCTTGGTTTGCTTAGTTTTATAATTTAAAAAACAAAACTAAATCTTTTCAACATCAAATAAGAAATATATATATAAAACTTACTTCCTTTTTATTGATTATATCATGCCATTTGTCTTCCAGTGTCCAATAGCTCTCCGTGAAAGGTCCTGAGAATTAAACAAATTATTTCTAAGCTGCTATTTACGTTAAAATTATAAGACTAATGTCAGACTAGTCAAACAGCTGTTTATGCAGGTATTAAAGAATAACACCCAGCATTCAGATCTTCTTACAGCAGGGGTTTGTACGCTTGCGTTATTAAGGTGTAGCGCAAGCAGTGCTTTTTTTTTAAACTACCACACAAGCCAGCAGTATTAATGGGAAAACAGCACCTAGTAAAGGGTGCCTACCTGTGACGACTGAGTAGGCCGATAAGGGTCTGGTTTGGGTTTTCCCATTCCATTTAATCCGCAGAGCTTCAAGCTTCTTCTGTACCTCAACCCCAGGAGTCTGTCGTCTTTCCTAAAAAATGACAAAACATTAGAGCTGCACTGTTTGTGATGGTTAAGTTTACCATTTTGCTTAATTTAAAGAAAAAAATTCATTCAGAAAGAATGGGGCCTCAGTGAGTCAAATTCAAACTATTTTCCCTTAAATAGTAGGTTAGAATTAAGTTCATATTTAACCCAGAAAAATATGCTGTAGTCTTATATTTCAAAATGCTTCAAAGCAGTAGTCATGGAAATAACAAAACTTGTAACAACACTCGAACACCTTACCAATCTAAATAATCTTATATCCAGACAAACAAAACATTGGTGTTTTCTTCAACATACTTTAACTATAAAAGTGCAACTTACTTACTCAAGGTATTTACACAGGCGTCCATATTACAGACTAATCAGTTAAATCTATGCCTACAGAGTTTGTCATTTTGTAATGCTTTCTCACAGATACACCGACGAGGGCCCGCAGCCACCACTGCCAAATGGCCACTTAGCTAAACAAAAGGTAGGGCTACTTGCTTCTTTGGGGTTTCACTCCCCCCTAACAATAAATTGTTAATTAAAATAACAACATCTTAGGGGTAACAAACTTTTGTTTTATTTTCAACTACATTAAAAAGCTCAATGAAAAATCTTTTGCTTGTCTGTCTTATTAAAAACAATTTTTTAACAGAATTTACAGAATTGTTTGTTGAACACCATAGGATAGAAGAAACCAGTTGCCTTCTAGCCTTGGACTAACCTACCAAGTCAAAGGATACTAGGTCCAATGCCTCTGTCTGATAGACTTTTCCTGTTGGCAACTTGTCTGTGTTTACAAACCTTTTCTGTAAAAAAACAACAAAATTACAACATTAATTGGTGACCTTTTAAGCGAATCTATAAAAACAGTTATGTTCCCATTCAGAAATTAATGATCTACAGTGTGGTGATGGAGACTCAGATATAACAGTTAAAGATGCACTTTCTTATTATGACTTTGGAATTAAGAACGAAGCCATCCTCAGCCCTCTAGGAAATGAACTTTGCATAACAGCCAATCAGGCACTTCATCCTACTGAACTCCTGCAGATTTCTTGTCTGTAGAGAATATGAAGTATACGATAAATAAATAGACAAAATTTCAAGCTCATGTTACCAATTTCCTGTTCAATCAGAATCTAAATAAATCAATCAAAACAATGTAGAAGATGGACCACAAAGCATGACATTAGACTTCATCTTGCAAAAGTTTGATGCATTTAGTGATGCCATGAAAATAATAGTATCTACCAAACCTTAGGTCACGTGTATGATCACCTCTGGCTTGCACCATATATTAAAGCTGCATCTCATACTATTTACCTCATTCCAGACAAGTTCTATGGAGTTTAGGCCAGGGGTAGGTGGGTGAGGAGGGTGAACAGGCCATGGAAGAGAATGACTTCATAAAAATGATAATAACAACAGGTCTAATGACTTCCACAGCTGGTGCTGACATGTAACAGTTCCATAGTACCCCACACTAGAAGAACACTACAACTCCCTTTCACTTTAGATTCCAACCAAGGATGTAAATGACTATTATTAAAGTGAAAGCTGATCTGGTGTAATCTATTCAGAAATACAGATCCCACATATCTACTGCAATGAACCAGATAGATGATATAACAAATTGTCAGCACTGCTGTGGTGCCCCCTGCCAGGTTTTTTGTGAACCAAACTGGTCTCTCTATCTAAGTCAGTTGATAGCACTGTGTTACACAAAGTTCACCAGCCATGCCTGCCTGTCCACTTCTGTTAGCTTAGTTATGGTTAGGTATCACTATAAATCGTCATCAAACTGCCCTGAGTGTTTGGCAACCTCATTATGTGAACGTCTGGGGCAAGTTTTTTTATACCCAAATTTGCCCATTGTTATGCATATCTGAAATCACTTGACAGGTGTGACTTTTGGAGATACATTCCAACCAGAGTTAAAGGCCCATATGACAACTACAATTGACACTCAAATATTAAATTAAGCAAGCGGTCTCATACAGAATATTCCTATGTCATTTTGTTCAGGGTATAATGAAAATAACTTGTACCTGTAATTTTATCATCATAAAGTTTATACCCTCAACATTATTACACAATAACAGAGTAAAATTTCTGATGATGGATTCTTCACTAAACAGAATTTGTTAAAAATGTTTGGTCAATAGTTCATTAATACACAAAACAGTCTACTTAAAAAATACATTGGATGGATGGCTTTCAAGGACCACAGTTGGTAGGTACAAGAAATTTGCTTCACTGAAGCATCTAAATTTGACTAAATGCAAATTTGCCAAGCACTTTTTTCTGGGAGAGGGGGGGGGGTGATCTCTTTGGTACAGCAGATACCATGGTTGAGCATCTCAGCTTATTACGAAATTCACAGATGCCTTGTGTTATAGTTTTCTTTTTTTCTTTGTTAAGTCTGACTGAAAATCATTCTATTCATATTCAAAATATGGTGGTAACCTAGACCTTGCCATCAGCTAGTGAAAAATTTAATATGGGAAAACCATATTTGTTCAAAGTATGTGATATTGAGCATACATCAGTGCAAACTGCTGATATGTTTTATGTCATTCAGTCAGGACTGTTTACTCATATGGCCGCTTACACCTCACGTTATCCAATCTTGGCTCCTTTAGGTGAATGAACGTGCTGTACACTTACATTTAGTGTTTCTACAGGCAACTTATCTGTTGATCAGGATGCTACATTGTAACAGAGTAGGACAGGCCTAAGAGGGTTGCCTGTAACTTCTTGATGGAATACAAGGCACCTTGTGATAAGCATCTAACAGCTGCCTTGTCTTTAGACAGGGCTTCATTTCAGCATCTTGACATTGAGGTAAAACGAAACAGCAGTCATTTACAGGCAATCATTCACAGGTTCAACAAGCAGAAAATCTAGATTGATCTCTGATGGAAAAATGCCGATACCACCATATAATTTTAAACTCATGTAAAACACTGTAGACATGTGACAGCAAATACATTTATTGGCATCATATTTCTTGGTTGTGTGATTCTGAAGTGTTTGAGTAGAGTTCTTTGTAATCTCAACCATCCCTTGATTAAAAAGCACATTAATCACTTGTTTGTTTTTTTGAGAAACTATTATCAACTGCATACATGCTGAATACCAAGTGAGCCATGTGCTTGTTGAGTAGCAGGAATATAGATAAGAAACACATTATGTTGCTGGTTTTATCCACTATATTCTGCCAGATCTTAATTCTAAAAGCATAAACAAACTGAGTACAGGAAACAGACTTTCCTTGTTAAAAAACTGCGGATACTGATTACAGGAGCTGACAGCAGATGAGTTTTTATTAAATGTTAAACAGATTCTTTTCCCAAGTAAACAAAAGTTTATCATGCAGGTTTACTTTTTTTTAAAGCCCAAATGCTTGCAGTCATTTTTGAAGTTTTTGTAATCAGTTTGAGATACTTGTATATGTGGGTGTGTGTGCGTGCGTGTGTGTATATCACATACACAAAAACAATGTACAAACAAAAGTACATTAAAAATCTAATGAACAATCTATCATCAGAACATAAACTGTTAACACCACAGCAATGTACGATCAGGCTAAGCCAACGGTGGTGTTAGAAAAGACTGTATATACATACAAAGTTTTAATAACTTTATATCCTGTTGTCGGACTGGAATGACATTCTATATCCTGACAGATCTTGTACTTTTGTCAATTAAAGGCAAAGAAAGATTGGTTATGCAAACCCAGGTAAATGATGTGATGAAAAACAAAATAAAAATTCTTTTTAAAATCAAGTGTTAACACGTGAAAAATGTTCACAAACTTCTTTTGTAAAATACCTGACATGCAAACATGGAATTATTATTATTTCTCTTTTAAAATAGATTAATAAATTCAAAATACTATAATTTATGCAGTCTTATGAATGTTGTTGATATTTATTTTTTGAAGATTATACGTTCATGGACTTTTTGCAACTGTAATATTTAGAATTAAATATTTAATATTATTAACAACAGTATCATTAATGAGAGCACAGTTGATAAACGTTTGTCATTCAGCAAAGAGAACAATCTGTCTCAAGTTGAGCAGATATAATTAATGGGTCTGACACTCTGATTTCAGCCCAATATTTTAACTGTCTGCAAGTGCAGCCCATTACCATTGCAGTCTTTAGAATAAAGTATTAATTGGTTAATTAATAGTAGTCATTTTGGTAGGTGGGCAGGAAGTCTGAGAAGGAAATACACACTAAACTTGTAATGTACCATAAGAAGAAAAACCTTTTTAGGTTTTCAAAGATTGCTGCAATATAAACTAACAATCTCAACAAACAGGGAAGGAATGACACTACCACATGATTAAATGATCATACGGAACACAAATTATTTCAAAAACAAAATTAAATAAATAAAATAATAATAAAGCAAGCAGCTAACCTAGTCTTGTCTAATACTTAGTATAAATCCTTTCACAATTTATTCTATCTTCAAGAGATGACAAATCACTGGTTTACTGTAATTGGCAAAAAGATTGAAGAGAGCTCTGCTGGCTAAAGCTAGCCAAATCAGAAATTTTGTAATCACATGGATTCTCTGCAGTTTGAACTACAGTACCTGCCACCCATTAACCTTACAAGAACAGACTCTGATTCAAACCTGGTGGTGGTGGTGGTGTAAATCACTCAGTTGATGGGTGTTGTAGTCTTCCAACTTCAATACTACGAGGATCCATGCACGATTACACTGTAGAAAATTAATTTTCATTCATTTACTAGTGAAATAAAAAAATCTGCTCTACCTGGATTAGAAAGATGCCTCCCATTGTAAAAATGCCTGCAGCATCTAGCCCACCATGCACCGCAAAACAGCCTTGAACAACCTGGTTATCAGGGGTCGAGATCTCCCCAATCTTCTGTCCACATGACTTCTGGTACAATCTTTCAATGCATGAAAGAAACAAAATTCCATCAGTAACCTTTGGTGTCAGTAGAAAATCAGAGCACCTTTTTTTTGTTTTTTTTTAGGCAAAGACAAAACCCAGCCTTGAGGAGTGAGAAGCAGATGACTGCATCAATTTTCCACAGATTTCTGATTTTAGGCAAAGGAAACCTACAGAATCTCAAATCTGATTGAAAGTGGAAAAAAACTGATGTATATTAGAAAAAGTGAGCTAGCACAGGACAGAGGGGGGTCAGCCAGTAGAACAGGCCAAACTCTAGAAACCATTACAATTTCTAGTTCTGCTTCATTTTCAAAACTTTATCATTACCACAAGGGGTTTTGGTTCCTCAGTCTAGTTTTAGCAATGTGCACATACATTTACACAGAACAAAAATACAAGAATATTGAGAGAGAGGCCCCTTGTACAACTATTAAGAGTCTCCTTGGCTATTGTAGAAGTTGAACCAACCAAAGGATCCAGTCAAGCAACAATTCTGTTGTTTCAAGTTCTGTCTGTGTGGCTCTTATTTCTGGGTGAAGAGTATTTACAGAAGTAGGGTGATTGCAAATTTGTATAAAAGTGGGTATAAAAGCACAGCACAAACGTTTGCATGAAGTTACCAAACACTCGTGGCAGTTCAATGACTTCTTATAGCAAACCTAGCCATAGCTAAGCTACAGACCAGAAGTGGGCAGGCAGACATTGGCTGCTGAACTTTGAGTAATACAGTGCTTTCAACTTACTTAGGTAGAGAGACTATTTCGGTTCACTGGACATCAGAGCAGTGCTGGCCACTTACATCTCCTATCTGGTTCATTGCAGTAGATATGTGGGACCTGTATTTCTGGACAGATTACACCAAATCAGCTACTCTACACATCAAGTATTTCACAACAGCACATCATAGGGATATGGCCTAAGACTCATTTATTCAGCAGTACCTGAAGGAAGTCACTCTTCTTCATGGCCTGTTCACCCTCCCTACATCCCCATCTCTGGCCTAAATTCTATAGAACTTGTCTGGAATGAGATGAACAGTATGAAATTCAGTTTAATGCTATGGTGTAAGTCAGAGATGGTCATACATGCGACCTAAGGGTTGGTGGGTACTGACTATTGTCATGATATCACTCAACGCATCAAACAATTATGCAAGATGAAGTCTGCACACCACACTTTATGGTCCCTATTGAATTGTGCACAAATATTTTATCCTCAATAAGTTCATATCACCATATTCCAATATTGTTTTGAATGATTTGTTTAGATGGAGCATGTTTTTGTCTGTATGTGTGCATTAAGTATGTGCACGTATATAATTAAATGGTGTCAGAGAGAGAAAGAGGTTTACCTGATTATCTTCTCTCCGATTCCTACAATGCAGTCATGGAGATTCATCCAACTGTGGATGCCAGTGATACTGTCTCTTGGAATCCGTGAAGTTGTTTCATGTTTATCTGGGAGGAGCAGAAAGAAAATAAAGATCAATTAAAAATATTTTGTTTTGTTGCTTGAAAACCAAAGATTAAAATTTTTAAAAATGCTGCATCTTCCACAGGTGTAGCAGAAATTAAGTATTTCTTGATAAAATAAATAAATTTATTAACAAAGACAAGACAAAATTAGTATTCTAGAGTTGGTGTGGCATTTTTAGGATAATTTTAAAATCATAAAACCAACATCAAATGTTTTGTTTCATAAAATGTATATTATGATAATAATGCTGTTACATAATGAATTTAGTACACATGCCAAATTTTACTGTTAATTTACTTTGAGGAAGGAAATAAAATACCTTAGTTATCTGTTATTTCATTAAACTGTTATTGTATTTTAAAAGTGGAATACATCAGTAGCAAAACAGCCATGTATTATGAACAGAAAAATCACAAGGGCAAGTTTCATTTCATATAGTGTTTGAATAAAAGTATGGATCATTGACTATTTAAGTAATATAGTGAAAGAAACAAATACTAACTCCTTTATACAAATTGGGAAGGCACTACTATATTAACCCTCTGTATATCACCTGGAATGCATTTGCAGCCCACCCCCTTTTCAAATTTGTATTACTCCAACCCCACGTGTTTTGCATTACGAGTATGTCGAATAAACATACAACTAGTGCTTATAGACTGGAGTGGATGAAGTAGATAGATAAAAACCTGTGTGGTATAGAAAGAGGGTTAAAATTATTTTATAAATATTAACTTGTCAAATTGGATGGAGATTCAAAACACACCTAAGTTAGTACTCCATGTCTGAAGCAATCCATCTTCATGGAGAATGACATATGATTGGCTGCCCAGATGATAAGCTCTTCCAATGACAGGTGTTGTGTTATTTCGAGTCTAAAACAAAAGGATAAAGTATTAGTACTATGCCCACAATGCATTTTATATCTACATTTTGTAAACACTTAATCAACTTGTTTCTACTTTGGTACATTTCATTCTTATGTGAGCATTTCCACTTCACATGCAACAAAAGAATGATCCCAGCTTCCAAGATGCCAGCCATTGTAGCTCCTATCATTCAATGTACATGTCGTTAGAATTAGTCAAGAAAACACGTAAAGCACACACACTTTCTGAAGATAAAAATCACAGGTTCGTGGGAGCTATAAATTTTTTTTAAAAAAAAAAAAAACAGAATCAATTAAAAATCCAAAATGTTTTGCAAAGCTTTTCTTTTTAAAGTGTATACAAAAAAAGAGGAAGCATTACTAAAGTGTATCCAGGTTAAAAAAGGAGCTGAATTAATTAATTTGGTTACAACTATTTTTTTTATTACAATAGCTTCCTATCTCCTCATCTTAATAATAATAATAATAATGTGTAGGTAGAAAATTATTTTTGTAAAGTATTTGAAAAACATACTGCATCCTGCTTCTGCCTAATACCAGTGTTAGGATCTTGACTAATGGTGAGAGGATGCCCATAGGCCAGCACAGAGTGAAGAAATCCATGCTGCTGTCTAGGTACCAGACTGTTTGGATCCACCCAGAACTTAACTGTAGCCACCACAATGGCTAGCAAGGAAGAAAACTACATGCTACACTAAGCTCAGCAATAATAATAATTAATACTACATTGATGAAGGAAGGTGATTACATAAACAAACTCAACTATTGTGAGTTATGTAGAATAGTTAGTGAATTAATGAGACAAACAGTGTTAACAGCAACACGTTTTCCAAAAAAGTAATAAGTATGCATCAAGGGATGGACTCAGATGGGAATGAATTTAATGCAAGCACTACTACATCTGTTGCCAAAGAAAATTACTAAAATCAGCAAAAGATTTATTTTTCCTATACCTCATATATTAGTCCTTGAAATTTCAACAGAAGCAACCTGACATCCAGCGGTTCATTGGCTCTGTGATGATCTGTGACAGGTACCTTTGATGTACCAATAAGCAATGTGACAGAATTCGGAAAAGGAATCCACACAAGTCCAATTAAAACTGATTCACTGTCACTAAGCAAAAATAAATAATAATAATAATAATAAAGGGTACATAAGTGGAAAATAATTTCACATTTAAGAATTGTTATACTAGTGGAAAAGGTGTCCTTTTGTCTTTCCAAACGATGGCCTATTTTCTATATCAGGGGTCGGCACGATCCGGCCCGCGAGGCACTCTCATCCGGCCCGCGGAGCCTTTCCGGAAAAATGACAAAATATTCAGTCCTTGAGAAATCATGGCTGTGTGTGCCTTTTATTTTTCAAGCGTTCTTGAGTGCTGCACGCGCTTGCAAGTGGGCGCTCAGACGTGTGATCACGTGTGCGATGCACGCACAAAATTGACAAGGCGCGCGCAGACTCAGGTGTTTTGTCCGAAAGCAGGTCAGGGCTACTATAAAATGGCGTGAGCGCACACGTTGATAACAGTCTGTCAGAGTTTTTGCGAGCGCGTTACGCATTAATTACTTGTCATCGGTAAGCTGTGTTAACTTGCAATTGTTAAGAAATCACTTAATTTATAGATGTAAAGTGGCAATAGAAACGATTTTTGGCAACTCATAACCATCCGGCCCGCGGACATGCGGCTAATTTTGAATCCGGCCCGCGAGCCGAAAAGGTTGCCGACCCCTGTTCTATATGATGCTTACATGGGCTTTTAATACCTGATGTGTATGGATTCCTCAATAAGTGCTGTCCGTCTCATCCAGTGATCAATATAGTAAGTCAGAAGTTTTCAAAACAAATATATGAGCTCATTTCTTTGTTTCCATTACCTAGTTAAGCAAAGTAGATACTGCACAACCATAAAAGCCTCCTCCATCTTATACTTTTTGATTGCAAATCACGACCACTAGTTTAAATACCTATGTATGTCTTTATGCAATCCTTCCAGAGAAAGATCTGAAAACTTTAAAATCATTTCCTCAAAAATGCAGCTGCAGATTCAACTGGGCAACCAAAACATTTTTCATTTTCTAAAATTAATAACTAAAATTATGTACATTATTTATCATTTTGTTAAGTTTTAAAACTTTTGAATATATGTACATCCTTAATGTAAATTACAGCTACAAGTCTGTACTGTATACTCCAAATTAATTTAAATGAGAACCACAACTGTTGATGTTTTACTGTTGACAATGAGTTACGGTTTTGTTTTGCTTGCCTGACCTTTTTAAAGTGCCATCTATCCTCTGGCTGGCACTCCAATAATAGCACGAGACTTCTCACAAAAGATATTAATACATCCAGTTCATAGCCTGATGTTGGTTTCTCTGATACAAAAAGAAAACAGACAATAATGAACTGTACATACACATCCCGTGGAACAATAAGGAAACCCCTGGTGAGAGCATACACCTGGCAAGGAGGACAATTCTCAAACAATACCACAGGTTTGGACTTGCTGCCAAATGAGTGACAACCATCTAAAAAAACAACCAAAAACCAGAGCTATCATCAGTGCAACAGCAGATCCTGTCTTCTGCAACTACCTCATCTTTATTCAGTAATTTTAACAGCAAGTGCCAGATATTCACTCAAATTTTCAAACATAAAACAATATCTGATAAAAAGGAAAATAAAAGTAGTAGTGTTAATATGCATACAAACTTAGTTGGTCTCTTCTATAAACAATTTTTTTTGTAGCCATCCTGGTTTCTGTACACAAAAATTAGAAAATCTATCAGCAAGCCATTAAGCATCCAAGGTAGATAACTCTTGAAAGACTACGTTACAATGTTAATTCTCGACTCTGTTCATTGTACCTCAGTAAAATGAACTATTCTGAAAACTGTCAGACGTATTTCTCCTGGAACAAAGGTAATATACACAAAGTTTTTTTTTTTTAATTTTTCAACAGCATTAGTGAAATTTCACATATAAATAAAATATATTAGTACACAGTTACATCTAAGTGTGCAAATTTATTTTTGAACTGCTGTTGTAAGTATCCTATAAGTTGCATAATTTATATATTTCTTTACATAATCACAAGCTTTGCATATTTGTGAACACTGCAAACTTTTTTAGGACATAATAATAGCTTTCCAAATATGCTTTAACTTAATTCTCAATGCAAGGATTTTAAAATTATTTTTAATTTAATTTCTGTGGTATGAAACTCAGAATAAAGTTAGATACACAAACAAGCAGGCAGAGAAGCAGAAACGCCTAAACACTTTCACATCCTACATAGAATACTTCCCCTTCAATAGAGAAGACAGCATGCAGCCAAAAGTATTTTTCCTTCCTCTCATTCCTAAAAAGATGCTTTGTGAGCTTGTGTCTTGCTGCCTATACTTTACAATCAACGAGCCATTATTTTACTTTGTGGGTTCAGTTGAAAAGTCAGCTTAGAACTAAATCAGAGATTGCCCAATAATTGTTTGCTGCTCCAGTTCCTACAGAGAGCAAATATCTTTTGCAATTTCACAGATCATCATCTTCACAGAACTCAACAGCAAATAAAAGTTATTCAAAGCCAAAACAAAAAAACAAACACGGGAACTCAATGTGGAAGAATTTACGGATTATTACGAATTGTTCCAAATAAAAGATCTTAAATGTGACAAGGATCCTAGAGCAACACATCACAGGCTTCATCAGGAGTCTGGAGGCAAACAAACAACAAACTCCAATACCAGCTAAAAGATGAATTAGGATGAACAAAGTGTTAAAAAAGACACTTGGAATGTGTTAAACCCAACTTAATTTTGTCAGCTTACCAGGTATTTGAATTTCACACACCTGACAACCATTGTTATCTGACTGACACCAGTAAATGGCCTGCCATACAGGATGTAAACAAGCACTGATCACATCTGCTTCATCACTCAGCTTAAACTTTCCTGCCAGCTTCCACATGTAGTTTTCATCCAAAACTCTATGCTCCACATCGCCATTTTTTTTAATCTTAAAAAAAAAAATGATGAAAAGTTTGCAAAAGGATAGTTGTATAGCAGAGTCAGTCTGGTTCCTATTTCCACAGCACAGTTAAAATTCCTTGTGCACCATCAATAATCTCACTAATCCTAATTTGTTGATAGACTCATCTAAGGTCTCTTAGGTGCTGCATATTAGCCACCTCTTTTCTTCCTTCAATAACTGCAAAGTCCTTGTTTCTTCACTTTTAAACTTAGGAGTGTTTGAGTCATCAGTTAAAAAGCTGACCAGTGCCAGTTTCATAGAGTACAGGACATTCGAAGAGAAAATCTTTCCTGACATTATACAGAAGGAAAACTACCTACCTGCATAAAATCAATAGTTTTTTTTCCAAACATGCTAAAATCAATGATACCATATGCGAGAAAGAATCACACTTTTATTAAAAACCACAGAAATAATATTTGAAGTGCTGCCAGTTCATGGCTCCCATTCATGCATTGTATTGTAACCAAAAAGCCCCTCAACACCACCCACCCAAACCTAGAAGTTAGTGTTAAAAGGCTATATATTTAGTCAGCATGCTCAGAAAAGCAGTATTTTGGTGTAATGCTTTGAGAAGTTGCTAAGTTACAAACAAGTCACAACTTACCACATAGAGCGCTCTAGCAGAGGCCGGACTGAAAAGTACATCTATTATTGGGACCTCCAGATGAACAATTTCTGACCAGTAGCTAGACACCTGGAAAATTGAATACAGAACCACTTCAGTTGCTTTGTAGTGTTTTAATTAAAAGATGAATAAATAATATTTACACCCTACAATAAGGGAGCCAGATATTAACTAATTTTTAAACTACAGAAACCCCCCCTTTAAATTTGTAAAAGCAGAAAATAAATAATAAATTCTAAGAATGTATTAATTGGATAAATCAAAAATAGAAAGGGAGGCACAGATCGTGTGTTTTAAAATTAAGGAGTGAAAGTGTGAAAAAGAACTGGAAAGTCGAGTCAGATTTGGGAAAGAAAATACACTAACCCATGTCTACAGCCAGCTTGAAATAAATCTCTTGTAATAACAGATTACAAACTAATTTATTTGAAAACTCACATTTGTTTCTCAAAGCATAACAACACAATAGGAACTTATTCAACATTAAACAAGTCTCTCTCTTTCTACACTTTACAAAAAAAGCACTTTGAATAAACTTTGCTAAACTTGTCCGAAGAATTAAAGTGTTCCTCTTTCCTGCATACAAACCAGTGTTTCATTCACTATCAAGCTCAGCCGGCATCACAGGTGGGCAAAAAGAGGGGGGACCATGTGCTGACATAGTGATTGAATTGCACAGCCACTTCTCAGTGTGGGAGAAGAGTGGTTCAGAGGAAACCCACATGACCCAGTTGGCAGAGAGAGAGAGAGAGAGAAGAAACCATGAGCCTGTCTAAACTGAGATTCAACCTTGGACCCCTGCACCATCCTACATAAAATGAAAACAACCATTTTTGATCTTGATAATGCTAACGAACAGTGGATGCCATTCCACCAAACATTGACATAAATTTATTCAATATAAAAGATGGTGAAATCAGACTTTTGAAACAAAAACAAATGTATAACACACATAAAAAGTATGACATACACCGCCGTCCAAAAGATTGTACTACAGCAGCTAAAAATACAAAAATTTGAGAAAACGTTAGCCAGGCTGATTACATGGCAGTTCAGACTGGGGTGATAGCATCAACGTAAAACCTCAGTGATATGTTGAAAATTCAGGAGGAAAAAAAAAAGATGAAAACTAAATAGGTATTTTTCTAGTATTTTTACCTTAAGAGACAGGTTTACTGTCCAAGAAGTGGAGCAAACTTGGGAGAAATATATTAATGCAATAGTCATTAGTAAAAGGCTGCAGGGCCTAACAATTTGTTCAGGAATACCAAGACACCGCAAACCTTTAGCTGCTGTTTGTATAATTTATCATTACAAAAAGGTCTAGTTTCCAGTAAGCAGAAAGCTGAGAATTTTAGAAAAGGGCGATAAAATTTACCCTGGTAATCACAGGTCGTTTAGGTTAGCCTCAGCAGTAATTTGAAAAAAGCCTATTGACTTTCTATATAAACAAACGATTTGTTCCTCGTCGGTTATTAAACCAAACAATCCACAAAATCAAATCTGAAATAATAGAGAATTCTGTGGACAGACGTGGCTGGTAAAGTTATATGGTGCCGTGGTTATTGCTAGTAAGCACCATGAGAGGCCCGTCCACAGCAAGAAATACAAAACCCCTACCACCAGACGGGAACAGGAAACCCCGCTGTAGGCGGTTGCTGCTGAAATCAAGCTTTGAGGTCCTAACCACAACAGACAGATACGCCATGAAACTGGTCTTCTGCAGCCTAGAAGACTTAATAACTAAACTAGTCAATAATACAGATCAAGTTGATTGCATACCTAGATTTTGATTTAACACTTTTAATAAAGTTCCACATAAAAGACTAACAGAACAAGTTAAGGGAATAGGTGTGCACAGGGTATACTTCTTCTATGGATTGAGGCTTCTTGGGAAACAAACAATGCTTAACCCTAGTCCTGCCTGCAGCGGAATAGCAGTGTTTGGGGATCAATAGAGTGAGTGCTGATAGGACTACAGCTAATATAAAATGGACTAGCATAGAAACAAAAACAATTCTCTAGTAGTGCACCACAGATTTTAGTTTTGAGTTTATCATTTATATAAATCAAGAACAATGGTGGTGTAGCTGATGTTAGCAGCATAGAGAGTCTACAGATAACACTAAAATACATGCATGTGTTAATAGTGAAAAAGTTACATTCTTTTCAGTCCAATATGAATTTATTATTTCACTGGTTAGTCAAGTAAAAAAAATAGAAATTTAACTTATCGCTAACTGAAATTCTAAAATGCCAGTGCATTCTTCTAAAGTTAAAAAAGAAGAATTTTAAATTTCAGCTTTATCTCTATCATGAATTTCCATTAAGATTTTCCATCTGGTCCCGTTTCACAAGCAGCTTTTCCCTCTCAGAGTTAAAATGTGAATACAAATATTTATGATCTGGTCAGTTTCTCTTTCCTCAAACCTGCTGTTGCACACAGCTTCTAGCCACTTCTGAGAGAGGAATCTATCGGGTAGTTCTGTTAGTTATCCATTTCCAATTTTCTGCTTCCTGATCAAACTCGTTCATTTATTGCGGCCCTTAAATGACTGAGAGTAAACATCTTCCATTGTCCATTAACTCCAGCTAAAACAGCTGTCCATCCAGCTTAGTTTTATCATTTTTTAATTAATGTAAGGGAAGGGGGTTTGTGAAACTCTATAGATGGCTGGTCAGTAGCCCCAGATATTGGTAGTTTAAGCATTGGAAAATTGCTCTTGGTAGCAAAAGGGTTAAGTCCCACAACAAAATATAGCACACCAGACTGCTTCTGGAGTCCTCGTTACCTTTGATTTTGTTTCTATCAAAGGATGTGTCATAATTGGCCATCATAAACATGACCCAGTACCCTACTGCATTGATTATTCTTATTAAAAGGAAGTAGCAAATAACCCATAACACAGAACATTAAATTACCAAAATCGCCCATCATGGACAAAACTAGATGACTGCTCAACTAGGCAACTAATAGCAATATCACGTGTGTAAAGAGAGGTAACCAACGGCCACACCATGCAATTAATTATGTATTACACACCTGTAAAGAGGTAACTGGTCTTGTGTCCAAACCATAAAGCCGCTGTCCGTCATTGGTCAAGACCACTAGCAGCCCCAGATTTAACCACACCCGATTCACTTTTCCAAAACATTCATCCTTGAAGGGTTTATCAACTTCCTACATAAATAAAATAAATACATAGGAGCTGGTAAAAATTATTAATAACTACTCTTCTTTGGACTGAAATGATAAGCAGACGGACGTTGATAAACATTATTTACTGCGAGTGACAAAACCTTCAATGCAGAGTTCAGGTAGTTACAGTTGTTCAGAAGTGGTTCTAAATGAAAGCAACAAACAGCACGAAATCTTGCACAAGTACTATGCACAACACTATCAGACAACTGAACACCACACAAGTATCAAACACAATATCAGACAACTGAACACCACACAAGTATCAAACACAATATCAGACAACTGAACACCACACACATATCAAACACAATATCAGACAACTGAACACCACACACATATCAAACACAATATCAGACAACTGAACACCACACACGTATCAAACACAATATCAGACAACTGAACACCACACACGTATCAAACATAATATCAGACAAGTGAATACCACACAAGTATCAAACACAATATCAGACAACTGAATACCACACAAGTATCAAACACAATATCAGACAACTGAATACCACACAAGTATCAAACACAATATCAGACAACTGAACACCACACAAGTATCAAACACAATATCAGACAACTGAACACCACACAAGTATCAAACACAATATCAGACAACTGAACACCACACAAGTATCAAACACAATATCAGACAACTGAACACCACACAAGTATCAAACACAATATCAGACAACTGAACACCACACAAGTATCAAACACAATATCAGACAACTGAACACCACACACGTATCAAACACAATATCAGACAACTGAACACCACACACGTATCAAACACAATATCAGACAACTGAATACCACACAAGTATCAAACACAATATCAGACAACTGAACACCACACAAGTATCAAACACAATATCAGACAACTGAACACCACACACGTATCAAACACAATATCAGACAACTGAACACCACACACGTATCAAACACAATATCAGACAACTGAACACCACACAAGTATCAAACACAATATCAGACAACTGAACACCACACACGTATCAAACACAATATCAGACAAATGAACACCACACACGTATCAAACACAATATCAGACAACTGAACACCACACAAGTATCAAACACAATATCAGACAAATGAACACCACACACGTATCAAACACAATATCAGACAAATGAACACCACACACGTATCAAACACAATATCAGACAACTGAACACCACACAAGTATCAAACACAATATCAGACAACTGAACACCACACAAGTATCAAACACAATATCAGACAACTGAACACCACACACGTATCAAACACAATATCAGACAACTGAACACCACACACGTATCAAACACAATATCAGACAACTGAATACCACACAAGTATCAAACACAATATCAGACAACTGAACACCACACAAGTATCAAACACAATATCAGATAACTGAACACCACACACGTATCAAACACAATATCAGATAACTGAATACCACACACGTATCAAACAACTAAACGGCACACAGTATTAAACACAATTATCAGTCAACTAAACACCACACAAGTATCAAACACAATTATCAGTCAACTAAACACCACACAAGTATCAAACACAATATCAGTTAACTGAATACCACACACGTATCAAACAACTAAACGGCACACAGTATTAAACACAATTATCAGTCAACTAAACCACACAATATCAGATAACTGAACACCACACAAGTATCAAACTGTACAAACAAGTATTAAACAATTATCAGTCAACTAAACACCACACAAGTATCAAACAACTGAACATCACACAGTATTAAACACAATTATCAGTCAACTAAACACCACACAAGTATCAAACACAATTATCAGTCAACTAAACACCACACAAGTATCAAACACAATATCAGTTAACTGAATACCACACACGTATCAAACAACTAAACGGCACACAGTATTAAACACAATTATCAGTCAACTAAACCACACAATATCAGATAACTGAACACCACACAAGTATCAAACTGTACAAACAAGTATTAAACAATTATCAGTCAACTAAACACACAATATCAAACTAAACACCAGACAAGTATCAAACTGAACACCACAAATATCAGACACCTGAACACCAATCAACTAAACACCACACAATATCAAACAACTGTATCACCACACAAGTAAAAATCAGACACCTAAACACCACACAACTATCAGACACCTAAACACCACACAAGTATCAGACACCTAAACACCACACAGGTACCAGACACCTAAAACCACACAGGTAAACACCACACAAGTACCAGACACCTAAAACCACACAGGTAAACACCACACAAGTACCAGACACCTAAACACCACACAGATAAACACCACACAAGTACCAGACACCTAAAACCACACAGGTAAACACCACACAAGTATCAGACACCTAAACACCACACAGGTAAACACCACACAAGTACCAGACACCTAAAACCACACAGGTAAACACCACACAAGTATCAGACACCTAAACACCACACAACTATCAGACACCTAAACACCACCAGATCCATTCAGTTTTCCTTCTTTTTAATTCAGTTAAAATCGCAGGATCCGGCGGAAACAACAAGACTGATTAGATTCTATCCCCCCCTCCATGGCTACAGAAACATTGGATGCTGTGGGTGGGTCCTGGCCGGCCACCAGTAAAATCCCGTAGCAGAGCGCGAGCCCCAGCCGCCATGGCGGGCGGGCGGGCGGCTCCTCTCAGTTCTCGTGCATCTCACCCTGTATCCCGGCAACATCTCAGACTACGGCAGATCTCTCTCTCTCTCTCCCTCCAGACCCTTTGCTTACCTCCTCCCTAAATGCGGGGAAGACTTGGGACAGAGAATCGAGGCGAACAGCCCGAGGGAACATCAGGTCGTCGACAGCGAGCGCGCGAGACACCGATGGCGGCGGGAGGGAAGATGGCGACGCCTCTCTTCACGTTCCCGATGCCCCGTGTGAGCGTCGTCTGAAATGGCCGGCTCGCGGTTCAGACGGAGCCACACAACAGACAAACAGACGAATATCTACTTTCAGTCATTTTTTTGTTTTTTTTTTTTTACAAAAAAAACAAAGCAAAATCATTAAACTGCAATCGTGAAAGGGAGATAACTAGGGAAAGCGCTAACCGTTAAGTTGCGTATCATGGAAGGGAGATAACTGAGAGTTTACAAAAAAAACAAACGCTCCCACTGCTGCTCGGTACCGGCACAATCTTCAACCGCCGCAAGGTTTTTGTTTGGTGGGGAGGGAAAAACAAAAATCGATCTTATTTTTTAAAAGAAGAAAAAATGAAGGCGAGCGATCAGAAAACGGGTGGTAAAGGTATCGACGGCGGGGGGGGGGGTGACGAATTTCCGCCAATTAACGGCCCCCTCCGGCATTGACTGCGGGACGGTTTATAAACAAGAATGGCGGAGGACGGTGAGTGGACCCGCTGGTAGTGGGTGGTCGGGGAAACTCGAGAGTCCCGTCAGGTCGGAGCGGTTTAATTAAACCTTTCGCCGGCCTTCTGGCCTCGTCTGTCCGTCCCTTAAGGGAATTAATGGCATCATCGGCCGTAAGAGCTTTTCCCGCCGTCTGCCAGGGGGGGGGGAGACACATTCGGACACGCAGAGGCTGGTGATCGATTGGTGGCTGATCCTGTCTCCAGGGCGGGGGGGGGGGGAGATACTAATCTGGTTCTGTATTTTCCCTACCACAGGTGTCCGATCCGGCTGTTCGATCATCTCCACCGCCATGGACTACTGGCAGTAACGACGTCTACAGAGCCTATTTCTGTGACATTATTAGTATCGCCCTCCCTGGCTGCTCTGGCCTCTCAGAGACAACGGTTCGAGTTCCGCGCGGACTCGGACATTCATCATAAGACCGCACAGTACACTTATGATGGATTCTACAATCAAACGGATGTGAAGTCACCAGGGTTAACTTGTTTTTGCCAAGGCCGATGCATGAAGAAGACACCCATAACTAAGTTTATTTTTATTTACGGACAGAGGGGGCTTCAAGTCTCAGGCTACGTAAAATGAAGCACTCGTCTTCTCAGAGTACCTATCGTTCTGTATATTCATTACTCTGTTACTAAAAACAAATTTTTAAATCCTTTCAAAAAAAAGAGAGCTAATTTGTTGCATGTTAAAAGATATTCGTGTCACAGTGAAGTATTACAGAATGCAAAGTTTATGACAAACCAGATTTATTTTGGCCTTGTGAGTGTTTTGGATGTTTCATCTTCATGAAATTGAAACTTTCTTTCAAAAATATTAGCATCAAATTCCACATTCACTTAGTATTTTGAGTTTGCTGAAAGGTTGTTTCTCTTAGAGAGAGAGACAGCAAACTTGATTGCAATGAACCTTTTCTTTGAATGGACACATCTAGAAGGGACAAAGGAAATGATTTGGGGAATAAAGGATCTTAGTTATTCTGAGGGATTAGTGAAGGTGCTCTCATCCAGATATTTAAGGAACAAAAAGGCAAGTCTCATTATTTGGCTTTGAGAGGCCTTAAAACTTTATAACTGACAGTAGGTCAGATGTTTATAATAGACTGGTAAGTACATGGAATACTTTGCCTCTTAATCAATGCATTGAAAAATGCCTGGGATGGGTGGTTTGAAAGGATGGGTGGTTTATATAAATTTAAAAATCTCCAGACCCTTTGTAAATATTGTATATTGTCAGGCTACCATCTTGTATTTTAGACTTAATGGTAGCAACAGAAAGAGTGAAGAAAGTCAAGAAAAAAGTGAAAGCCAAGACATCAAAACCAAAGGAAGAAGATGAAATTCCTTTATGTAAGTTAAACTCATTGGTGTGGGTGGCAGATGACTGTGTAGTGAACCAGCTGCTGTGGATGAGATCTTGGGTTCAGTTCACATCAGGATTTTATTTGGTTTGGCAACCTCCCAAAACATAGCTTTCTGGCTTGTACTTTGACCACTGCTCAAGAGATCCCCTATCTGTACCCAGGTAACTTGCTTGGTCACCAAGGCTGATAACCTCCACACCTTTCCACCAAGGACAGATGAAGAAATATCTAATTGAAAAGCTCATAGGCCAAAGCACTGTGCTCAGATTACCCAGTGCTTAATCCAGCATGGCTCCCCCTTCCATCTAACTCACTGCTGTGATATGTCCTCAATCTTAAAGTCAGAATAGGGGTTTATATAAATGAACTCATTAGTCTTTGAAGTAATTAAAAAAAACAATACAACCTAACCATGTATACTGCACATTGTATATTTTTATTTCAGTAATCCCTTAGAGATGCAGAAGGATAAATTACCAGTCAAGTTCATCAATGGAGAACTAAGAAACTGACTTGTCATGGTTTCATAATCATAAAAATTAGTAATACTCTATTGCAGTACAAACAAAGCCAGTACTTGCACAGCTAAAAAAAAACTATTCCTCTAAAGAATAACCTTGATGATGATGAAGGAGAATAATTGCAAAAGTGTAAATTTAGAAATTAATTAGTAAGTTAGGGTAAACCATGACTATATTTATAAACTTATCAACTGGCATTTTATTGACTTAGAATTTTTTGTGGAAGGATGGGAACAACCACAACAGAATGTATTTACACTAATCTGTGTTAGCATTTTACTACAAACTCAGAAAATATATCAATCGTTTTTTGTTAAGTTAGTTTAGTCAGTTCAAGATTTTATTGTCAGATGATATCTGAATAATTCAGTGTATTTCTGATTGTAAGTTATAATTAATATTTAAATATTTCACTTCTCAGATTAAAAATTTTGATAAAATGTATTCAGATATAAAACAGAATATTAGCTACTTTGTGGAATTATATCTTTCAAGATTAGTAAAGAGTTTGCTGTAAACTATTTATAAATGCGTACTATCTTAAACGTTGGTTAAGTCAATTTTCCCATTGATTTAAAGTTTCTAATTATTTCATTCATCCCCTTTCTCTCTCTACAGCAGAAGAAAATGAGGCTCTTTCTCAAACAAAAGTCATGTTTAATCAGCTTCTTCAGAAAGCACTGGAACAGCAGTCTCCCAGGTAATTAATTGGTTCAGTCTGTCTGTCTATCTTCAACTCTCTTCACCAGTGTTTGTTGTTGTTTGAAAAAAAAGTTGTGGAATTAATCAACTCCGTGTTGGTTGTGAGCACTTATTTTCTCCCTAAAGTAGCTCCTAAACTCCTTAGTACCCACTGCTTATGAAATTAGAGTTTGCAGCCTAAGACATACTAATTCACAAAAAGAAAGACAAGGGATTAGTTTCTTCCTCTCCCCTTATTTTCAATGTCTTTTTTTTTTTTTTTTAAGTTGTCATGTAGGTATTCCCCAACCTATAACGCTGGAATTACCTCCCTTTGTCGAGGTATTATTTTTTCTATTGTATATTGTTGTTTTGTGTTTTTTAAATCCAGAATATTGTGGATATTGAGACATACATTTTTTTTTATTATTTATTTCTTTTTTATGAATTTTAATCTTAAGTACTGTGGATTAAATGTCAACAATTTCCTTTTCTTTTTAACATACCTGATCCAGAGTTATCACCCATGCTTTGGTATTTTATGTACCTTAAAAGACAAAATTCTAATTTTTGTATTTGAAATCCATCAGTTAAAAGATTTTAACTTATGTTGTTTTTTTTTTAAACTTTACCACTGAAAATACTTTTATTTCACATAGTATTACAATGAAACTTAGCAGAGTTGTCACTGTAAATAAAGTAAATAAATAAAATTAATTAAAATGGAGTTTTTAAAAACACATCAGATCACCAAAACTAAGTATTTGCCTAACAGACAAATGCAGCTTTAGTGAACTTTACACTTTGACTTTACAAACTGCTAGTCTTTCTTTGCTACAGAAACTAGATTTGTCCATTGAACCTGAGCCATGCATAGTAATAATATGTCAAACTTTGGTGTTCCATGTTATCTTAAGATTGGATTCACAAATTAATCCTACTGGTATTTTGCCATTTATTTGTTTATGACATAGGACCTCAACTCCAGAAAAATTGTTAATTAAATGGTTGACATCACTGCATTCTTATTTAGGGAATCAGACAAAAACAAGAAGAAAAAGAAAGCAGAAACATCACCTTTTCCCAAGGGCACTGTGGTAGGTATTGTGTAGTTTTTTTAATGTGAAATACATGTTGTTTATGTGGTAGAGCCAGTGAGAGTGCAGACTTTCTGATGAGATCTAGGACAACAGTGAAAGTGGGGAGAACCATTTGGTGTATAACAATCCAAGCATGGCACAGTAAGACATTTTGACATGGAACTCACACATCTGACTAAACTCATTTGAACCTGAATCATTCACTCCATGAAAATCTGTTCCATAGCATTCTTATATGTCCACTCAGTGTCTATATGGCAAACACTAATCAAATGTTTCAATATATTACTTAACAATATTGAAGGCTAATTAGAGAAAATTTTTGTTTTAAATTTCTCAGCTGGAAAGTTGGGGAAAGCACCAGATGAAAGACATGGACTCCACTGCCACTGGCAACACCCATGACCCAAACAAAGAGACAAAGGGCAGCAACAAAAGAACCACCAAATTGCAGGAAAAAAGTAACTTTTTAAATGTTATTTAAAAAAAAAAAAAACATCTTTATTTAATTTGATGAATCTTTTTCTTTTACTTTTAGATTGCCTTTCTTTTGCTTGAATTATCACTTGCTTTTGTTTAACCCTTTTTTAATATACTGTATTCACTCTTTTGTGCCTAACTTCAACTTGTGTTTTTTTAATCTGTGCTCTCACTTTTTTACTCTACTATTTACTACTTTTTTCTCTTTTTTTTTACATCTGTGTCTTTACTTTCCAACTTCACCTTTATTTTTGTATTGGTTTTTATACATACTTTATTTTTTAATACTATGTTTTATATTTTATATTCAAGCATACATAAATTTTGTTTTGCTGGCGTATCTCATATTTAAACTATAGCCATGGTTGGTGTCGTGGGTGTTGGCTGGACTTTAAACTTTTGTAGCAGTTTGATTTCTCTGTCTCTTTGCAGGTGAGTCACTGGATGAAACAGCATCACCAAAGTACATGGTGGAGATTGTAAATGAGACACAGCTGGAGGTGGGGGAGAAGAAATGGAAAAAGACAGCTAAGAAGACTAAATGTGACAAACCTGAGAAGGAAGACAGGTAAGGAAATGTTCCTCTTCCTGATACGCAAGAAAACTTTCTAAATATAGAAATCAGTTATCTTGTTCACTTTCTTTTATCATTTTCTTTCATTGCTGGGAAAGTTTAGAAAAGATGTATACATGCTCAAAGAAATTGTTTGTAAATATTACTGCCTCATTGCAAATTAAAAATAAACTTACACATTTTTCTCTGTTTCTTTGTAATGTCTGTTACTGATTTACTCCCATAATTTAAAAAAAAATTTTAGTAAACTTAAATTTTTGATAATTTTCAAACATGACACTATAACTCTCCTGTCAAGCAGATTACAAAAACATTGTTTATTTCTTAATTGAATATATAGTTCTGTATGCCATTTAGTTTTGCATCATTGTTGTGCTATATGGCCTTTATATGGAATCTGTTACTCTCACTCCAGAAGAGCTGTCTCCAGAGTATCACTATGAAAACACTTAAATAACTATTTCTTACATGCATTGTGGTTAGTAATTTTAGAATTGCAACTGAAGCATAAGAAGTAGTGATATATGTAAAAACTGTAAGGACTTTAATTCATTGGTCTTTAAGTGGGATTCTGGATTTGTATTTCACTTTATTTTAATTTAGTAAGAAGCTATTGGATAACTTCAAGGAAAAACCCCACAAAACCAGGTCAGAGGATAAAGCGGATAGACAAGAAAGTAAACATGAAAAGGTCAGGGATCAGGAATGCTTGGCAGAGGAAGGCTCCATTACTGCTCCAGATACAGAAGGAGAAATCAGTGATGCCACATCTAAAGCAGACAAGAAGAAAACAGGTAGATATTTATTTTTAATTATTACAAAGATGCTTTCATTAACCTTATTTTGATTTGGATTGGCTCAGCAGATCCATTTGTTTCAAGCTTGTGGAATAAATAGAAAGTAACTCTTGTCTTCAAAATTCTGCATATCTTTTTTAAAAGAAGAACCTCAAATAGACAGAGAAGCAGGAGCAGTAGCTTCTGTATCATACAACAGTGAGGATGTGGCTGAAATATTGGCAGTGATAATCCACAGAACAGACAAGCTGAAGAATGACTTCTACATAATGCACCCCTTGGTGAGGGTTCATATAGTGGATGAGAAGACAGGGCAGTATTTAAAGAAGAAACACTCGTAAGGCTTATGGAATTTTCACCATCTCTCTTCTATTATTGGTTGAATTTTGAGATAATTAGCAATTTTAAAAACTGATTTTTTCCCTTTTTTTCTTTTTTAAAAATTTTATAACTTTTTTATTAGAGTAACAACACACAATTTTTGTCTCTTCTCAGCATTCAAGTTACTTTTTATACTATATATAATTATCATACTTTAGGTTGAAAAACTGAAATAACTCTGTATATGTAATTTTCTTCTTGCAATCTCTTGGTTTATTTGTCTGCCTGTTCACTCCACAGTATGTGGGATGAATCAGAAGTGGGTGAGCAGCTTACCCATGTGCTCACCCACAG
Organism: Nautilus pompilius; assembly: GCA_018389105.1. Classification (NCBI taxonomy): domain Eukaryota; kingdom Metazoa; phylum Mollusca; class Cephalopoda; order Nautilida; family Nautilidae; genus Nautilus; species Nautilus pompilius. The sequence goes on along the minus strand of JACATO010002216.1, from coordinate 86,043 downwards.
AGTTGAAACAAAAAACTGTCAGTATCCAATTTAAGAACACACACAAAGTCCCCTCTTTGATACATGTGCTTAGTAGAGGCTATTCTTGCCATTGGGCTGGTAAAGAAGAGCAAGAATCAAATGGTTTGTAGCAGGCATTGCCATTGCAGGCCAGCAAGCAATTAAAATTTTAAAATGTTTTTTGCTGTTTATAGTTTTCTCTTCGTTTTAAAAAAATGGGTAAATGATATTTATATGTCATTCTCTTGATTATTGTTATTAACTGTTTTGCTACCAGTCAAAAAAATCTTTTAGGAAAATGCTCTTCTGTGAGTAACATTAGAGAAGAGGCAACTTCATGTTCTCCTCCCTGTATCATCTTCTGACGCAGTGTCATTAGTCAGACAATAAGTATGTGGTAAAGAGGTCGGCTGTATTCACCACTTATAGCAACAAAGTGTTAATTTTGTAATAAGTTTACTAGATTTTTTTTTTAAAATTGGCCCTGATGTTTGACTGAATTCTACCTTTAATTTATTATATTTTTCCTTTTCAGTAAGAGGCCTGTTACTTCCTATTTTGAAATGGAAAATGAGAAGACTGATTACATTTTGCCAATAATGACCCAGCCATTTGATTTTAAACAAAAAAAGTGAGTACCCACTCCTGAACAATGCTTATTTGTTTTTAGCCATTCCAGAGTTGCTTGAAGCAGAAGTATTTTTGCTATCCATTTCTGTCTAAGAAAAATACTCCAGTAGCATTTGCTCTCATTACACATTTTTCTTAATTTAAGTTATTTCTTCTTACAGATAACTTGCCATACCTGTTATAGGAACATTGAAGTCTGTTAATCTTAGTTTGGTATCTTCTCACTCTTCTGTCCAGTATGCTGGCTGGCAGAACTACTTCCAAGGCACTTTGGTTAACTCCCACAGCTAAATATAGTTGTTCAGGAATGGACTTTTCCTAGTTGGGCATCTTTGAGAGGATTTTAGGGATGCTCTTGAACTTATAAGGCTTCAGTTTTGAGGCTTACTAAGCATTTCTGTACAAGTTCAAGAGTCACTACTTTTTCTGCTTCTACTTCAGAAGAGTTAAAAATATGAGATGGTGGACTTTGATGTATCAATATGAGAATAGTTAATTAATTATCCTCTATATGCATTGGATTATATGTGGCTAGTAAGTTTAGCGTATAAACTAAATAGTAAATATCAGTGATGTATTGTTCAACCTGTGCAAAGTTTGGTGTTTCCTTGATGATGCATTGTTTGTCATTTTATAGCAGATAATGATTATATAGTGTAGTAAAATGAGTGTAAAAAAATATTTAGACAAATTACTTTATAAATGTCTGGTTATAGAGAATGGAATGGTGCTGTTAAAATGATGCTGTCAGATGTTGTAATTTAAATTGCTGAATATTTTAATAAGCACAAAAATGTGATTTTGTTGCAGTTTGATCAGAAAGGGATGCAACTCTGATAATCTTGAATGATTGCCAGGAATGAATGAATGAATTATTCATTAATTTTTGCTATTTAACCATATCTGAAAAGTGTACCAAAATAGAATATATCAAGTTTCCAGCAGTGAACAAAATTGTTTATGTTATGATTTGTAGTTTTATGACAGGACACATTTCTGCATCTATAAAAGATGCCTCAACAGGCAGGTAAGCCCAAGCAGCAAAAACTGCAAAGTTTATTAATGTTCATAGCATCTGTGCCATTGAAAATTATGATAATCAAGGAAATTTAACTTAAACCTTTGTGGTCTGGCATAAATCTTGAAAAACATCCTGATTTTAGAGGCATAAGGACACCTCACAGTTGTGAGCTGGGAGGTGTAGGGCATTAGCCTTAGATAAAACAAACTACCAATTATGATTTTGGGCTCTTGAGCAGTGAGTAAAAGTGCAGGCTATTCAATAGTTAGCTACAAAATGTCTACACATGAGCCAAGAAAATCCTACAAAAATTGTCATTTCCAGATGTGAGGGAAACCGATGTGGCTGGCTAGTGAAGAAGAGAAAGAAGAAACTGTGCCAGGGATGTATGCCAAACTGAGCTGACTGGGGTTTGAACTCCTTAAACCTGCCAGTGTTAAAGAAAGTCACCACATACCTGTGGTTTCAACTTGTGATTTTTACACCACCTGTTTAGCAGCAGAGACTTGAGGTTTGGTAAATACGATATTTCTGCTGCTTTATCAGTCACTGGGTGGTAGATAATCACCAGTTCCAAATTGCCATGAACCTGCTTGATCTTGTGAAGTCTGACACGTGTAGAAAATTGACACATTAATGTTGTCATCTTGGCCTGATTTTTTTCTTCTCGTTTCTAGGTCTACCTTGCCCATCTGGGAAGAGTTGTTGATCTTTAATGAAAATTACGACTACTTTATCCGTGATGAGCCAAAAGTGATAGTTTTTTTTGAAGTAAGTTATTAAAAATTATAAAAGAAAAAACAAAAAGGGATTTTGCTTGTCATTTACTCTATCTCTAGCCTTTTGTTTTGAAATTACCATACAACTTTACAAACAGATTTACAGTGTCCACGTGAACTTTGATGGATTGGGGGATAAGAATATCTTTTTTTTACCTAACAACGGCTGTTTTCATTTCCTGACGTAAGCTTTAGGTAAATTTGTTAATTTTACCCATCTGCTGTTTCTTACTGTGTGCTTCCGTCAAATCCATGAGGCAGCACAAATATAAATTAGTTTCAGCTTCAACATTTATAGTTTAACAGTACAAAGAGGCAGGAAGCTGGTCTATGTGAGGGTTTCCATGAAGAGAAATTGTCATGAATATGATTTGTTATTTGATTAATACTTTTGCCATTTCTTTTACTAAAAGGATATTTTCTGATATCTAACTTCACCAGACTCTTAGCTGACCTGTAATAAAAATTCTTAATATTTGTAACTGTAGATAACAAAGAATCTGTCCTCCTCCATTTGTTCAACATCTCTAATTATTTTAAAAACTTTTTAGGTCTTGCCTTAAACATTTAAACTTCAAACTTGGTAGATCTTACATTTTTAATTGTTTAGCATGTTCCAACTGTTTAAAACCTGGAAATATTGTAGTAAATCTTTGCTGAAGTCTCTGATAATCCAATAACTGAATGTAATGTCCTACTTTCATTTTGCAGATCTTGGACTTTGTAAGTATGAACACAGCAAGCCAGCAGTATTCGCAGAAGAAACATGAAGGTGGCTGGTACAAGATTGCTTGGGCTTTTCTCAAGGTTATCATTTTAAGTTAATTTACCACTGCATGCTTGAGTTATGTATCATATCTATTAAAATATGGCAATTACTTGATAGAATTATTAGTTAGGTTTTAGTTGTTATTTTCTTTATTCTTTAGATTATATTAGTGACAAGGGAGCCAATCATCTATATTTTTTTTGCACATAGATGTTATCTCGTTAAAAATTTAAAGAAAAAAAGAAAAGACACAGCGGTTGAAATGAGATACAATTATGGATAAGTGATTGTTTAATCAAATATAATATACATCTCCCATTGACAGTTTTCAACAGTGGTTATGGTGGCAAGCCCTCTGAACAGTGTAAGGAGGCAGCCTGGTTATAAAACAAAACAGATTATATTTCCCAGGTGCAGCAGTGGTTAGAGAACTGATGTTAAATTTACATTAATGACTAGTAATCAGTCAGTCAAAAGAATCAGACTGAGGATTTAAAGTTCCCCAATCAAATTCTGAGTTCTGTGCTTGTAGTATTATATTTATGGGGGTGATATTACATTGTAGCAACTCATTCTCAATCTTTGAGTAATCTTTTTATTTTCTTTTTCCATATCAGTCTGTTCTTCTTTCTCTATCTCCCATAATCTGTTCTCTTTTGTTTATTTTACCTTTTCTGGTTGACTATGGAAACTTGCTTAAGAACCACTGAAAATGATCACCAGTACTGCACCAAAGGATTTCCACACCTCAGATTAGCTAAAGTTTACTGAATTGCAATATTACAGTTTTTTTTTTTTTAATTTCCCTCTTATAAAGTTTTTGCAAGGTTTTTTGTTTTGTGTTTTTTTTAAAACTCATTATATATTCTTTAAAAATGTTTTTACACAGATTCTTGGTGCTAACAAAAACGTGAACACTGGGAACAAAGTGAGACTTCAGTTGTTTCAGCCTCCATATCGAGCCAAGGTGACTAAGAACAAGGTTGAGGTAAGAGAGCACTGACTGTAATCTAAACCCACACACAACCCAGTGGCAGCTCACACGGAAAGCTTGCGGGCCTAATTTTGCCACTTGACAAGTTTCACACCACATTTGTTGTTTTCTTTGATATTTTACCTTAAATTGGTAACAACATCACAATAAATGGTGTACACACCGATACATGGTTCATCATTTTTATGTTGAAAAGTTATGGCAGGTTCATACTTTGAATGCCAGAAAATATATACAAAAATGCAGTCATGAATTTTGACATGAACCAAACACGATAGTTCATCAGAATTTGGTGCATATCCTGAAGAAGTTGCAGAGGAAACTTTTAAGACAGCAAAGTGAAAACGAAATGAAGCATAAAAGAAAGAAAATGAAAAATAAAAAGTTGTCAGTTTTTTAGAATATATTCTTTTTGATTTTTTCTCTAAATTTTCATAGAATGTTGTTTCTCGTTCCTGTTAATAAAATATAAATTTTAAAAAATTTTCCTCTCCATAAATGATATATTAAAGTTATTAATTTATGCTCCTTTTTTGGTTCTTCAGTCATAAAGTGACCTCATTGGTTGGGATATTAAAGAACACAAATATGTTATACAGAAAGAGAGAGGATGAGCAGGAGGTGGGGGTTCATGTGTGGAGAGAGAGAAAAAGGGAGGGGAAGAGAAAGAGACATCTAGCTACATGGTTAGCATTTCAAGCATAAAGAACTTTTGTTTAAAATACAGTTGTCCCCCGGTATTCGCGGGGGTTACGTCCCTTGATCACCCGCGAAGAGTGAAAAACCACGAATACTGGATGTGGTCCATAAAAATGCCTATAAACGTCAAAATATAATAAAAAAAATATAAGTAAATATATAATAATAATTTAATAAAAAACACAACACTCAGAGAAACACTCAGCGAAACACTCGAGATAGCTACACGCAGTAAACTGGGATGATGCTGGGCTGCATCTGCCTGAGACAGCGCCTCGTGGGCAGCAGCCAATCAGCAGCGAGGAGAAATGAATAACGCTCTCGGATTGGCTACTTTCAAACCTCCAGCCAATAGCGTTTATTTTATATTGATATTTTGCTGAATTTACGTTAGTATTTATATTACAAAATTAGTAAATTATATTGTTATTAATAATTTAGCGTTAAAAAGCGTGAAAAATATACATTGCCACGAAAAAAGCCATAAAAAATCGCGGAAGATATTTGCGATTCCGTGAACATGCGGGGGTTTCCATGAACAGTTATTAGTTAGGTTCTAAGGAAAATTCCGCGAATAACCGGGGCCGTGAATGCCGAACCGCGATTATGCGGGGGTCGGCTGTAATGCTCAAGGAATCATTTTAAAGCAAGGGCTGTATGAGATCTGGAATAAGGGTCTGTCTATCTGCCAGCAGTTGAAAAAATGTTTGTTCATCGCATTGTGTGGAGGCTGACACTTCAGCTCTAAAAGCTGAATGCTGAAAACCTTTCTTGAGAGTTGATATAGATCCCAGTCACTACATCAGCGTCACTACATCAGCAGTGCCCATGTTGTTATGTTTTTGTGTGTGTGGGTGGTAAAGTTTTCGTATCGATGCATTGTAGAAGCATTTCCTTAATTTCCATAATTATTAAGTTTGTTTCAGGTTCCATAGGTTTCTGTTTTAACTCCTCCCTCCACAGATTGATGTGTTGCTACCCACATGCTGATAGATAACCTTCAGCTGACACTCTCTGTCTGTCTGTTCTCATTTATTTTTTTAATTCTATGTTCATTTGGGGAGCATAGAACTGCTGTCCTGTATGCTCTTATTGGTACACAACAACAAAGAGTTAGCAATGATAGGGCAGTCTCTTTAATTCTGTGTGATGGTGTGATAAAAAGTTTTGGTAAATGAGAGGCAAGTGTGGGGGGAGATTGCCAAGAAGCAGAATGCTTGCTCTGGAGCTGGGACCCTCAACCTACTTAAGTTTCAGCTTTTAAATTCATTTTTAGAAGTAGAAAAAAATAAAGGGTTAAAAAAAGATGCCTTTTCCAAATTACATAATGGAACAGCAGAGATGCTCAGTAAGATGGAAAGGCTGAATTAATTTTGAGTTTGTCTTTTTTTTTTTTTTTGGTGTGAGATTTGTTATTGTAAGTTTTTGAACCTTTTATTTCTAGCTGTACAATTGGTGGATGAACTACCCCCATGTGACCTACCCTTCCACGCTCTACATCACTTTGAAGAAGACAGTTACGCCAGAATCATTGGAGCCATCAATGCGGTCAATGTATGCAACTCAGGCGGTAATGTAAATTTTTTTCTCCGTTTTCATCTAAAGGATTAAAAAATTTGTGATTAACAACATCTTTTAGTTATTATTATTATTATTATTATATTATTATTATTATTATTAACCAGCGTGTTGTAGCTGATGTGAAAATCTGCTGTTAATGGCTCGTTTGCTTTACGCTTGATTAAGATCAGCGTTCATCAGGAACATACTTCATTAATAAATGTACCCCTAACCCTCTTACCTTATATCCATGGCTCCTGTGATAACCTGCTAATTTCCTCTTCAACATGGCAATGTATGTGTTGTTGTAATTTATTCAAATTGGCAGCAGCTAAATGACATCAACCTCTATTGTGGTATATTATTCATACAATAAAAGTGAAAAAAAAAACAACCTGAAATGAAATCAGATTTTAAATTAAACTTTGATCCAACAACTTGTCATTGTCTTTAAATTATATGGCATGTAAAATAGTTTTTTCATTACAAGTAATTAAGAGAATGCTATGCACTACTATGAATTTTGTGTGTGTGTTAGGTGAAGTCATTACAGGGGTTGCTGATCATGCTTTTTAACCAATCCCCTACATTACTATTGTATTTTTTATTATTTTCTGAAATATTTTATGCTACAGTTCTGCTCTGCCAAAAGTTTTCCATTGCACTATGTTGTACTTCCAAATTCATCTCTCTTCCTTTTCAAATCAGATGACTTCCACTATGGGTTGATAAGCAACTTGCTATGTCTGAGATATGCTATTTGGAAAGAGGTATCTCTGTTGATGTTTGCGTTATTCCCCCAAACATGATAGCACACATACAAAAGTTTCTTATCTTTGGTCGGTTCTGGGTGTGTAACAAAATAAGGTGATGCAGAATTAGCTACCCACTTTTCAGGGTTGATTTTTCCTCACCCTCATTGGCTTGACAGCTTCCTTAACTAACACTTTAAGATGGACTACTGCAGAAAGCCTTGTATTTGGTTTCCCATTATTTTATAAGGACAGAATTGATCAGTATGTTCTGGGCACCAGAGATTTCTAAGTACAGCGAAAAATAAACAAAAAAAAAAAAAAATTTAAGTGTTTTTTTTTTTACTCTTTTGTAGGAAAAGGGGCAGCTAAGTTACAGTGAATTTGAAAGAAGTGCACAGCAAGGATTGAAAGGGTAAGTTAGTGAATTGCTTAATTTGGTCTGAAAGGTTGCTACAGTAGGCTGCTGGCTAATCATGTACGGTATATATACAGGGTGTCCGTAAAGTTACTATACAGTCTTACAAGTTACTATACAGACACCATGCAGTACAGTAAGATATTGTATTAAAATATTTATTTGTAACAAAAGAAATAACACCTTTATGTTTATCAAAATCTCAGAAAATACATGTGTTACATCCGAAAAGACTGTAACAATCAAGGCAAACAATTTCTATGACAAATATTCAAATTGGAGGCCTTCAGCTTCAATACATTCTCGACAACGTGACACCACACTATGACAAACTTTGGTGCACAAGTCACGATCAAGGTTGGCAAATGCATCAATAACAAATTGTCAAAAACTATTACATATAATACAATGAAACTGTATAGTAACTTGTAAGACTGTATAGTAACTTTACGGACACCCTGTATATATTGGTGTCTTGGTGGGCAGATAACTGGTGTACAATATCACTAGGCAGAAAATTGGTGGATCCCCATGATATTTTTTCTGTTTACATAGTGTCACAGAGGCAATTCAGAGCGTGGCAAAAGTCAGTGACATATTGCCAAAAGTTTTAACGTGATTTCCTTTTTACTCTCTCCCTGTTGGCTCTGTGGGATTTTTCTGGACGCTTTGGTTTCTTTCCACATCTAAAAATGAATAGATTTAATAGAGCTTTATCTGCCAAATCAGTTTTTGTCTTTTCTTTAAAACTGAATGTGCTGCATTGTGTGACACCTTCAGCTTCCTGGTGATATTTCTGATGGTCCAACTCTTGTTCCTCACTCTTTTTATAGAAGCTTGCTTTTCTAGATTGACTTCCTTCTTGGCCATCTGTTTATCCAAATCCACCAGTTTTGCAACTTTTATCAGGTTTGTTTTTGTGTGTGTGAGACGAGTGTATCACAGTGGTCTCATTCCACCCCATATTTGGTTTGATTATGGTCTGACGCATTTTTGATTAATCTGGAATCAACAACTGTCTGGATGAAACAATAAAGATAACTGAATATCCTAAGAAAGCTTCAATGTGCCATTTCTTACCAGATTTTGTATTATATTAATTATCGTAATAAATAACATTTTACATTTTAGCACCATAATTTTCCCTTAGTTGAACACCATATGATTACGTGTGAAATTTGTGGGACAAACTACAAAGCGCTTTTGTCTCAATGTATATATTTCAACATTAGAGCTGACCAGAAAAGAAATATATCACCGTGGAGCAGACTGATTGGCCAGGTGTGTCGCATTCCCAACAGTTTGATGCTGAAACTTCATGGAGGCTACAAAGGCTGTTTCTTTGTCAAGTTTTCTCATAATGGCAGGTAAGCCTCAGAATATCCATCATTTAAAAGAATTCAAAGATGCTTTCAATTTGTTTGTCATGCTTAATGTCACCTAAAAGAAGGGAGATAACTTGATTAATGAATAAATTAAAGACTTCACTATGACAGGCCCACTTCTGTGGCACAAAGGAAAAATCATTGGGAATCGCAATAAAGAAAAAAAAACTAGTACCATTGATAGAGTTTTACTGTGTAACTCCTTTCAATGTTATATATTACTAATTTTATCTGGACAGCTAGCATATAAAGTTGTTTCCCCTAAATCACAAAGTTATTAGTTGAATATAAAATTCAAAATGCAGTATAGTTTCATCCTTGTCAAAGTGGCTTTGATTAACAATCTTCTTTTTTTTTATTTAAACAAGCTGGCGATATAAAATTTAAATGCATTTGGTATCGAATGGGTTAAGATATGAATCATTTCAAAAATATGACTAAAGATGACTATTTTTAATATCTGAAAATAACAAATAAAAAATCAGAAAAGGAGTTTTCCAACAAAGTAGCAATGTTATAAAGCATTTACAGCTATTGCAGAGTCAAATTTACTGAATTAAAGGAATTATTTTCAGGAATCAGTATGTATGTTCATTCTTTGCAGTAATTAGTGAATCAGTATAGAACTCTGAAGTATCTCTGCCCTAAAAGAGGCACTGAAGATAGGGGCAGCACAATTCATGGTCTCATCCCAAAGTTTTGTGCTGTCATCTCACTGTTTTATGTATCTAATTTATTTGCTAGTGCTAGAGATCTTGCTGATATTTTACTGTAATATTAACACACATTAACTGATTGATAAGTAGACAAAACATGATTTGTTTTAATATATACCTAACCTGTTTAATTTTTTTTTCCTTTTTTTTTAAACAGGAGTTTAGCTTGTTCTTGCCATGAAGTAGATGGATATACAGTCTTGGTCTATGAGGTAAGAAATCAAGAATATTGGAATGGTTTGTTCATAGTTGTATATTCCGGTGGATTAACGTAGTGTGATTTCTCTTGCTTTTCTCTACCGGGCCATGGAGCTACAGTTAGTTCCTGTAGACACTGGAGACCTCAGTGGAGAATAGGTACCATTGTGGTAGTCCTAGCAACAAGACATTGTTTATTGGCTTTGAGTGTATAAATAGAGAGGTCTTTTGTTAAAAATGTAGCAATCAGACAGGATTTTAGTTCTCAAATTTGGAATTTGTTCATCTTCTGATGATACCTCAGGTATGGATGGTTTGATCACATCATCGGAACTAAAATCTCCACTTTCCTATTGCAAAACAGAATGATTTTTTAAAATATCTTGTAACAGATTTAAAGCTTTGCCATAATATTTTTCAAAAATTAAAAACAAAAAAAGCGAGTTTGTAAGTTCTGTGCTGAAGATGTTTTATTTTTTATACAAATTTTTTATAAAGCAAATTGTTTTCAAAAGTTTTTTTTTTTGTTTCATTACAGCGTTAATATCTACCTGCATGTACATTGGGAATTCTGTGGAATCTGAAAGATTTTGGTCACTGTTAATTAAGGAATCATTCCCACAATGAAAAATTTTTTTTGTTACTAATTATCTTTTTTTTTTATAATTTAAATGGAAAAAAAAAAAAAAGAGGTGACTCTTCAGAGTTATGCAAACATATATGTGTTGGGTCTTTTAATTTCCTAAAAATGGACCCACATTTTGGCTCCATGATAACCTATCATCATTTCATTATAATACTTTATACTCTGTACTTGAACTTGTAAAGCGGAGATGGGAAGATTGGAATAATTAAACATTGGTGTTCTGTTAAATCTGTCTTCTCTTTTTTTTAACGTATTATTCAGATTCCTAGTGGGGAGCTAAAAAAAACGTTTTCTGGACATTTGAGCATTGTCTATGAATTGTGTTGGTCAAAGAAAGATATGGAGCTTTTGTCAGCCTCTGCTGATGGTACTGCCAGGTAAGTAAGTATGAAACCAAAAAGAAATGTAATCTTTGTGGTTATTGAATAATACATTGTTTTTACAAACACACACATCACAGATTCTCTCTCTCTCTCTCACTCACACACACACACACACACACACACAGAGAGAGACAGACAGACAGCTTTAAAAATCAGTATATAGAAAAAAATAAATGACAAGTTTTAATTTTTTTTTTTTTTTCAGAGTATGGGACATTTCCTCGGGTGATGAACCTAAAACAATTCTTCCTCACCCTTCCTTTGTGTACACAGCCCAGTTTCATGTCCGTATAGACTCTCTGGTTATTACTGGAGGATATGACTGTGTTATCAGGGTCTGGGACATTAACAGACGTGATATAGAGGGTCAGGTGAGCTTTGTTTTCTGAATAAAAAAACAAAATATGAGATACTGGGAATAATAGTATAGTACACCAACATAACATAACAACATATGCCAACTGGCAACATTACTTCATAAAATAACAAATATGCAATAAAATTATACTATACTACTGTTAAATAGCATAATGTAAACATTATTAAACTAATAAGGACTAATGGTAATGGTATTTTTAATAATTAACAAGACTTCAGCACAGAAACAGATTAATTTTTTATGCCAGCCTTTTAATATTTGGCATCCAGTTCTACATTTTTTTTTTGCAGAAAATACTGCTTTAAATTAGTTCAACAGAACACTGACCTATTCTAACTAAACAAGATAAAATCATAACATAACAGCTTATGGTAAACTAGTCCAGTGTAAAACCTCTTCTGTAATACAATGTGTCATAACATCAAGTCTGACACATTCTAACTACACTACAAGAGAGAAGCATACTATAGAGATTTCCAATGCAGAAAACGAACAGAATTCCTAAATGTACAGTTACTGTTAAGAGATTCTTTACCAAATGTTGACTAATATTCTTCAGTAGATGATGTATCAGAAGATGTTGAACTCTTTCTGAACTCCTGTATAAGTAGGGTTGGGTTGGGTTGGGTGGTGAAGAGTTGGGAGTGAGGGTGGTAGGCGGGTGTTTGTGTGTGTGTGTATGTGTGTGAAGGGGATGATCAATACTATTTATTTAGATTTTTAAATGATGACAATCAAATCTTGTTTTAAAATTTAAAAAAAAAATTTTTTTATTCTTTTTTTTTAAACTCCAGTTGTTACAAGAAATTGACCATCACACCGGTCATGTGAACAGTTTGTGTTTCTCCGAAGATGGCCTGAAGATGTACTCTGCGGATAGTGTTGGTGTTATTGTGATATGGAATGTGTATTTCACAGAGGGTCAAGGTACCATCCATTCCTGTTAATTTGCTGAACTGTCTGACATTTCCTTCCATTGTCATAATCTGGTTTTTAAAAATTTTTCATCTAATCCAAATGTTTAAAAACACATCTTTGTTCTTAACAGTTAGTGGCAGATAACTCAAGGGCAGATAATTTTCAAGTGGATTTATCAAAGTTGATGATTGCTTTAATGGTGAAAAATATGGTATTGACAGTGTATTTTGGTAATTTGTGTCTTTCCTGGTAATATTTCAGCAAAAAGAAAAATTCTTTCAGAAAATTTGTTTTTAATTGCTTTGTGATTTTTGTTATTTTAATTTTTAAAATTTTAGTTCATATCTTTGTCTTTCTCAATCTTAAATGGAATTTGGAAATTATTTTTGTTGAAGGTTATCTCCCTTTGTTGAAGATATTTACTTGATATACAGTAGATGTCACTTATTAGCAATCTCTTGGTCACTAGGAAAAATCTCTATTCAAAAGTTGTCAGTTAAGTGAAAGGTTCCCATAGTTGTAGAATCATGGTATTAAATAATATTTAACATTTTTGTTTGATACAGTTGAGGATTAAACATGAAATGCCAAGGCATGTGCATATAGTACTGTACTAGAATTGTCTTTACAATGAATAAAGCAACCAAAAAACGTTGATGTACAGTTTTATACTACACTTATTGTTGAAGCATACAATTTGAAAATAAGTAGTTCAATGTTTCCTAAAAAATATTTAGTTTTTAAAGAGACCAACTTCTGTATTTTTTCCATTTTATTGGTGGTTACAGTTTTGGTTTGCACTAATCTTGTACTCCTTAAAATTGGGAAACAGCAGATTTTGAAACACCAAAGTTTTCTGCTACTCAGACTTGCTTGACACAGGGTTCCCATGGATAGAAAAGCATGACAAATGTCTGTCACTTTAAATGTTGACATACAATCACCATTTGCTTTCCTATAACCAGCCTTCATTGCACACTGAATCTGCAGCTGCATGTTTCTGATGGTTGTGTGTCACGGCTGTGGATCTTTGCTGTGCTGGTACAATGCCTCACTTGTTGTTAATAATGAAAGAAAATAGAAGTGACTGCAAGACTTCTGTGAATCTTATAGTGCTGGAAACTTTATTAAAGTTTGTCAAAATTGCTAATATCTGAATTCTGCTAACAGTAAAGTCTCTGGGAGGAGATTAGTTCCTAGGAAAATGTTGGTAATATCTGAACGTTGTCTTTATCAGGATTTCTAATAACCAGCTTCTGTAATTTTTGTTTTGTTTTGTTTTTTCTAAATTTAACTTTGCCACCAATATCTTAATCTTATTTGCAATTATTTTTTTTTTGTTGACACTGAGAAATAGCCAGATTTTCCTAATCTCCGGTTATTAATCATATTCAACATTTTAAAAAAAAATATGTACACTAGTAGCCATAATTCTGGATACACCAATGAAATATCTCTCATTATTTCATATATAATCAATCTGTTAGTGCACATATTTATTATGTTAATTTACGACTGTTAGAAAATACACTGAGGATAAAATGTTGCAATGAGTTTTTTGCTGGAACTTTGATTACTTTGGACTTTAGAAAAAATTAAAATATCTTTTTAATTTTTATTCTACAGTTGGAAGTATTTTTTACACGATTGTATAAAGAAGGGTGTTTGTTTTTTTTTACATCTTTGTAGGTTTTGCTAGGGACTGGACCTTATTTATGGTGATTGATGACAGAGAATTCAAGGTAAGAGTTAGCAGAAGCAAACAAAAAGAGAAGTTTGAAACAACTGTTGGAGAGAAGACACCGGCGGCATCTGCCACTGCCTAGCAGAATGTTAAGCTGTTAAAGGATGAAGCAGTTTTGCAGTTTAACTCAGGTCGTGGAAGATGCCAGAAGTTTAGAAAATAAACACTGGCTTTTTACAACTTAGTTTAACAAAATGAATTTTGAGGCACCCTGTGCAGCATGGTGGCATTGTTTTTAGAAAAAGCATGGCTTTCACAGAGACTGAATCAGGAAGAAATTGTTCAAAACCATTTATTTCTGCTGGGTATGAAAGTATCAATGTTGCTTTATTGTTGGAATATCAAGTTTCAGCCCAAAGTGTTATTTTGAGAAAGCAGTTTAGATGTCCACCTGGTAATTTTTCTTTTGGTCCAAAAATGCAGCTTCCTATTGAGAGTGAATCTTTTAAACTCAAGTCATGAATTCTACGGTAATAACTGCTTGCCAAGCCTTATTGCATCAGGTTTCTAAGTTCTGTCCAATAAGAACAAACAATTTGTATAGTAAAATGCAGGTGGGATGCTTCACAATTATTTAGCTATTTACAGTGTTCACATTTGATCGTTCACGGTATTTAAAACAGAAATCTCAGCCATCAGTACGCAATTTTGTAAGGAAGACACCTAGAGAGAAACCGATCTCCACTGTTGCTTTAGGGTCAAAATCAAAGCACAAACACAGTTACTCACTTATGAGAAAATATTATGCAAATTTATGCTAGTAAATATGACATATATATGTAAGTTTGGCAAGGCTGGGGAGAACTTGATGTATGGTAACTTAGGGTTGTCTTTTACAAACTAAGTGCACATTTTGCTAACATACATGGCTACATCTTGATCAGTCTAGGTGACTATCAAGCCACATCTGACCAACTTGTACAAACAAATAAACTGAAATAAATTTAAAATACTTTATGATAAATAATAATTTGTCTTGTCATTATTGCCATAAAAATACATGCATGCATGGTGATTATGTCAAAGATAATTGATTAATTTTATAAGAGATTTAGGACATTTAATATCATGGAAATGGAAATTCTTAATGAGTAAATTAATGTGCACTTAATGAGTCCATTTGCATTCCTCTCTTAGCAGTGCCTAGAATAGACTCTTGGAGGAGGTAAGGTACAAACATATGATACTGGTTTGCATTTTTATCCTTGATTTTCCCCAAAAGGGAACGAAATCTTAAGAATTAGAGATTTAAAAGAAAAAAAAAGAAGCAACTTTTGTTTGGAATTTTATTTATGTTTCCTTTTTTAAAAAAAAATTGTTTGCATGTAATCTTCCTATCTTGTCTGGGGAACAGATAAGTAAATCTGTCTGATGTATTAATTAACCAAAGATACTTGTATACAGCAGCTGGGATTTGCAAGTGGATAAGTTGGCTTTTTTAACATCAAACAGCAGGCTAAGGAGGCCTTTCATGAACTCCTGTGATTAGAAACAGGAGCCAATATTGAATGGTTTGGTAGAGAAGCCATAGAAGATTTACTTGGTAACTGTCACCATGAGAAGTGATGCTGTTCTATGCTAATTCCAGTAACCAGACTTGGGGATATCTAGAATAAACTTGAAGGAAGAACTACTACACAGAAACACTGGACTCTGCACGAAATTTTTGAACAACCATGAGATGCAATGATTCTGATGTCATAATTGAATATTGAAAAAAGCCAATTAATATATGCTATGAATAAAAAAATGCATGCAGTCATTTTAATTTTGCAAATTTTGTCATATCATTTTTATCACAAAGTTAAAATTACCATGAACATTTTGTTTGTTGAAATCCCAAGAATAGGCTATTTTTTTTCATAGTTATCTCCCCTATTAAACAGGACGGGTTATGGTGTATATGTACGATACAACCACAAGTATTGATTTGGGGAATTTATTTCTCACTCTTTATATTTTGTTGGATGCATTAAAATGAATAAAAAGCAACGTGTGTATGCATTCAAATTAATTTTTTGTTTATAAAAATTAATCATCTGCCTTATTAATCATTGGCTAACTTTACACCAGTCCTGCTGACCAGAATGATTCCTTTCTGTCAGCCAACTCTCTGTAGTAAGTTTGTCTGTAAGTCAGGATTTCTGATACTTTGCCTGGAAACTGACTGGTTTGTAGCTTAATTTGTTGCTTAAGCTTAGTGACCTTTTATTCAGCTAGTCAAAGACGACAGAAGCTCATATGCTGTAATCAGTTAACCCAGACCCAGTTACAAAAAAGTGAACAGCACAAAATGTTTTAATAGAATCAGTGCAGAAATATGATGATGTATATTTTCATTATATTGTGGGTTTTTTTGTTAAAAGAAAAATAGTACTGTATACTAGAGAACATTCAAATGAAAGAAATCGAGCTGGAATAGCCATACTTTCTAGAGATTTTCAGTGTGTACTGACAGGAAATGGGAGGGGGAGGGTGACTCCTGCCAAATCCCAGAGACTTAGCATCTCTAATTCATTTCCTTCTCTTTGCTTCATAATTTAGTTAGAAACCAGTTTTATGCCCAACAAGAAATAAAAACAATAGTTGTTCCCCTGGTATATTGTATTTTGTCACTTTGTGGAAATTTTCACAACGGAATAATGCCAAACTAGACTTTCTCCTTTTTTGTTTCAGTTTGTGAGAACAGGTTGGATTTCCATCTTGGATTCCTGAGCACTGAATAGCTTGTCACAATCAATAACTTTGAACTGATACGTGCAGAAACTGAATGCAGTATTAATTAAATGGGAGCTCTGAGTAGATTGTCTGTCATGCACGGTATCATAATGGCAAGAAATTTTCTTTTTCTTTTTTTCCCCCTGCTTTTCAAACTCGCGCACAAGTGAGGCATGGCTTATCGTTTTACAAGCACGTTTAAATGGATTTGCATTGCAGAATGCAAAACAAAAGAACCCACATTTCTTCTACAATGGAAGCTGGGTGGCATTATGAATGCTGCCATTGTTATGTGAAACTAATAAATGGCTAGTCTGGCTCTGAACATGTTTGGACTGATTGCTTGCAATCTTTGTGGCTAAGCAAGTTCTCTCAACACTCAGAACCCATCTACTGCTGTTCAATAATAATAATAATAATAATAATAATAATAATAATAATAATATTTTTGATTTGGGTTATGTGACTGGTATACTTTGGAGAAAGGGAGAACTTACTTTCTCTGTGTCGTCGTGGTGATAGCAGGATTTTTATAGATTTACTTTTTAAATTTCTGTTTTTTTTTAGATGATTGTCCAGTTTCTGGTGGAAAAGAAGAGTTGAACATAATTTGTGGTGTATTAAAGCTGGTGGTCAGGAATTATTTAGCTTATGTATATTTTTTTTTTTGCATTTATTTCGAAGATTGTTTTAGTAGGTTAAGCAGAATAGTCAGGAATGAAATAAGCAGTTTCTGGGAATCCCCGTGGAAAGGTTACAAGTTAGCTGATTGAATAAAAAAGAGAAGAAAATCTGTCATTCCCCTGACTTTCCAAATGAATGGGTGTTTAAAGATGGTTTTGATATTTGTGAATTAAAAACAATTGACTTTGTGGAATCAAGGTTGGGCTTTGGTTGTTTTCCATTCTTCTTTTCCACAAATCTCGAGGCTTCAGTAATGTTAAACTCTGGACTCTGAAGTGGCTATGATAACTAGCAGGCACTCCTATGTTGCAAATACATTTTGGTTACCTTAACTGTGTGTTTAGGGTAATTCTCATGCGATTCTCCTCCTCCCAGAGTGGGGCATTGGCATCTGTTTGTACTCTGCAGCATTCATATTCCCACAATTTCTTAACAAATCTCCAAGGCCAAGATTGCGGGTTTTAGTTACATATCTTTGTTCTCTGACATAGAACCAAAGTTTTCCAAATTTGATTCATTGGACCAAAGGATTTGATTTCACTATTTGCTCTTTTGTGCTTCAGTGTATCCAAATCTCTTAGCTTTGCTGCCATCACATAAAAATGGTCTCAATTGCCACACCTTCCTAGTCCACTTCTTAGCAAAGACCCGTGTACAGTTGATGTTGCCTGGACCCCCCCTCTCTCTGTCTCTTAAAACCGTTAGGTATTATTCATCTTTCTTTTTTTAGTTGTTGAGAAAATACTTATTGAGTCATCTGGAACTCTTCTTGTCTTACCCAGATGGCATTCCTAGAAAACCCAGTTTTAATGGCTATTTCAGGTGGGTCCTACTGTTTTGACAAGGAAATATAATTGTATGACTATCAGCAGTCAGAATTTCATTCATTTCGAATTCCTAATTGTTTTTAAAAGTAGAAAAAACTAAAAAAAACTTTAATAATTTCTTAAGGCAGTGTGGGATCATATGTATTAGGAACAGTTTATTATTCTAATATCAGAAGTACAGTTATCTGTAAAATATATGTAATTTTAAAAGTTTTAATACCTAAAATTGTTTGGTATTGTAATGTAATATTTTTTAAATATATGTGTAACAAACTATGCTGTGTGACCCACAACTTTTGCACAGTACAGTACAGTACAGTATATATAGTGCCGGACAAAAGAGTTGGGACACTTGCTGTGAAATTGATATATGAGTTCCTTCGTTTTAATAAACGCATTTAAATACCTATCACATTGTATATTATATCCACGAAACTTGCCTTTACAATGTATAAAAGCAACGCATGCTATATGTTTATATGCTCGGTCAGCACTGTGAATGCGCATGATCATTGTTTTGTCGGAAAAGAGAACTCTAGCCCATTGAACTTTGGTCCAGTTTTTGTGCACTTTAGCCCATGCTATGTGGATGCACCTGCTCTTGTTGCTGATCAATAGCTTTTTCTGGGCGATTCGTCCAAAGAGATTCCTCTTGCATAGACAACATTGAATAGTGCGACTGGAGACATTCACTCCACTCAGGGAGGCTCGAATGGCCGTCGATGTCAGGAAACAATTGGCCCTGGATTTGTGACAAATGAGTCAATCCATTTTGTTGTCACATTTTCGCGGTCTTCCGATTCGTATTTTTGGTTTCGTGTTTCTGGTCTCCTTGTACTACTTCAGAATGCGGCTTACGGTTCTTTTCGGGCAATTGAATCGATCGGCTATCTCCCAACAAGACAGATTTTCTTGGTGGTGCTCAACTATCAAGTCTCTGATTTCAGACGACATTGTCTTGCCAGGCATGGTGCTAAAATGATCTTAAATGGTCTTAGATGATGTGATTCTATTCGTTTGATCTTTTAAAAATTAATATATTGAGGGGAATAAATGTATGCACATATTTTGTTCACTTTCACTGTCCAAACTCTTTTGTCGTAGTACAAATTTGACTATGCTAATTCAAATATTTTTTCCAGACAATAGATACACATGACATTCTTTGTTTTTACATATTGTAAAGGCATGTTCTATACAACTTATGGATAATAGGATGGCTATCTGTATGCAAATGTAAAAAACAAGAGAGCTCAAGTATCAATTTCACAGCAAGTGTCCCAAATCTTTTGTCCTGCACTGTATGTATATATATGTAGTGTGTGTGTGTCCTTGTAACTCACCAAAAAAATGTTATTTATTATGTTTTCATTTGCTAATTTTCCTATTCTTAATTTGTTGCATATTTACAAAACTCTGTTTATGCAAATTCCTCTTTGATATTTTTTTCTTATTAAGTACATTAAGTTTTAATTTTCTTTACTTAACTATTCATTGCTGGAAAAGTGGGAAAGAAAGATTTTTCCCCCACCTGTCTCCTGGCTGAACGATGCCTTTTCTGACCCCTAACCAACCCCCAAGCTCAGTTTATTCATTCTAAATTCTCTCACTCTCTCCCCCCCCCCTCCAGGTATTATCCAACCACACGTTCTGAGTTTCTTCTCCTGCCTACATTACTGCACTGGCATATTTTTTTTATATATCTTGCTTCATTAACCATGTTCATTTTTGTCTGAACCACAGGGCGTACCAATCAACTGCCTTCGGCTGCACCCCCAGGGACGCAAGCTCCTTGTTCATTGCCGTGACAATATCATCAGGATGATTGATCTTCGATTGTAAGTAACATCAAGTTCTGATCATGAGGTTTTTTTTGTTCTTTTTCATTATTAATTATTCCTTCTGGTTTTATATGAAACATTATAACTACTGCATTGCCTTGTTAAAATATTAAAATGCAATGTTGAATTATTTCTGAATCTGTTCATTTCTAAAAGCACATGTTTTGAAGTAGAGTATGTATATAAAACAGCACAGAATGTTCTCTTATGACTAACTAGCCATCTGGTGGACCTATCTTTATTTGTGTCTAACTGGCTACTTGTCTTTGTCTTTGTCTGGCTGTCTATTTGACCTTATAAATTTTCGTATGTTTGACTGCCTGTTACTATATCTCTGTGTCTATCAAATTATCCATCTATCTATCAGTATCTATCTTTCTACCTGTGCCTGTCTGGATTATTTCTGTCTGACCGTTGTTTGTCCATCTGGCTTGCTGGACTATGTCTCTGTCTGACTATTTGTTTGTTTGTCTGGATGTCTGGGTTTTCGTTTATCAGACTATCTGTCTCTGTTTTTACTCTTCGTCTGTCTATTTATGTCTCTGTCTTTGTGTGTTAGATTATCACTCTCTCTGTCAGTCTGTTAGATTATCACTGTGGGTCTTTTGGATTATCACCTGTCATTCTTTTGGATTATCCATCTCTCTGTCTTTGTTGGTCTATTGGATTAACCTGTGGAATATTGAAACAGCAGGTTTTCTTAGGTTTATTTAAGCAGATAAGAAGTCATGTGACAAGATGGATTCTACACAAAATTCTTTAATGCCATTAGCCAATAGACAAAAAGAAGTAAAAATCAAAATTTCCAGCTTAAGATTAAATTATTACTGTGATTATTTTTAGAAAAGTTAAAGCAAACAACCACAGGCTGACCACCCAGCTTGTTGCTATGGCAACTCCAACATCATGCTTTGTTGCATCCAGAGCCATGCTTCTTAAAACACTGGTTCCATCATTACTTTCTTTTTGTGCATGCAAACGAAAACAAAGGAAATTTTTTATTAAATTGGTATAATCTCTCTCTCTACCATGTGCATGGGAGATAGTCAGAAATGTGTGTGTGGAGGAAAAGAATTATAACTAGATTGTTTTAAAATCCTTACCTGGCTAAATGTTTTAGCACTATACTTATTGTAGTCTCTGAGAAAGTTACTTTCATAACCATGGATTATAGGGGACAGAAAATCTTTCACCTTATATAAAGTCCTCCTCCCACTGCCTTTTTCATCCATCTCTCTGATGCAAGTGTAAATGTCCAACCTACTATAACGCTTATAAAATTATACATTATGGTCTCTTGCAGCTTGAGAGTCTGAAATATTGTGAAAATGGAGACTTTTCTACCTGCTTGTTGCCTTTTAAAGTTTCTAATATCTCAAGTAAATCCTATGTAAGCTTCCATGTACAGGACCAGGAAGTTAAACTTTTGCTAATTTCTCAGAATAATGCGTCTCTTTTCCTTAAATCGCTCTGGAAAAACATCTTTGTGTCCCTTCCAGTTAACCTTAACTTTAAAGCTTTAATGTATTTTTTTCCAATAGTTTAATAATAATAATATAATAATAATAATAATAATAATAATAATAATAATATAATAAAAGTGTTTTAAATAAGATCTTCATTTATCTTCTCTTGGCAGTTTCACTCAGCAGTGTCTCCTGGGATGTGTGGCTGACTCACTCGCTAACATTTTTTTTTCCAACACTACATGTTTATTTAATGTATATTGCCAGCAAACAGGAACCGATTCTGGAAACAGTCATCTGACTGAAGCACTCTGCCTACTCTTCAGGCTAGGGCTTGTTAATTGTCATCAATATTTGTCTACAACAAGCCTGCAGTTTTCTACCCTTATGAACACGAAGCAGTGCTCAGAAACAATGTGGTGGTCCCTCCTGCTCTGCAAATACACTTAAAAAAATATTTACTTAGATACTGTTGCTATGTTTGTTGCTTGTGATGCAGATAGAATTCATTGTTGTTATGCACTCCAAAAAAATAAATGATAATTATTTAAATCTTTCCCAGTTAAAAATCATGCATGCATCAAACTGATAATGTAGACTGTTTTAAGCTAACAAGAAACTCACCATGAATGTTGTTACAGAAGCACTTTAGCCTTTTAATATTCACATTTCTGGAAATAAAAAATTCATGCTATACAGATTTAACAGAACAGTTTAATCCACATACATTCATAATATCTTGTTACTGTTTATGATTCCATTTCATTGCCAAAATTAATGTCACAAATTATCTGATGCACATTAGATATTCTTGTATCGACACTTCAGAGACCACCATTTTGTTTCTTCTTCTTTTCTGTACCAAAAGTAGAAAAGCTGGAATACTGTTCAGTGTAGCTGACATACACCTGAATGCTATTAGAACTGTGCATGCGGGCTCTTATGCAGTTAATGCAAACCTCTTATTTTCACTCACACAGCTTTAAATTATTCACCATCAATACTACCTATCCTTCTGTAGGCTTGAGATCATCCACTGATTACGGATGGAAGTGCTTTGTGACTTTCACAGCATTATTTTACAATGAGCCATAAATCAAACCAAAAAATTGATTCTTGGCCCTGACAGTTGGCTCTCAATCTGCTGATCTGATTTGGATGTACAAGGATAAAATACAATTTTTGTTTTTGTTGTAACTGCTGATGTGATTAATTTTGGATAATACTCATAATTACACCACAAAGAACTTGACAGCCCAGATGTTTTTGCTCTCAGCATCATTCTCTAGCTAGTATACATACAGAGTGTAAAGTAAATTGCTAATATTGAGGAGATCCTCTTATCTGAAATACCTGAAATATTAAGCCAATATACAAATGTTTGAAAAACCACAACTTTTAAACATACCAGTCTTTCCAACCTAATATTGGAAATGTTAGACATTAAATATTCAGTGGCCCCCATTTATGGGCTAACTTTATGTTTATGACCATTAACAAGGATCATGCACCCAACCATATCTTTTGACAATATGAGATTTCAGGTTTTTTAATAGTGAATATAGTCAGATTACACCAGATTCTATAAATAGATAGCAATTTACTCCAGTTGATCGTTTATCTTTTATAGAAAAAAAGAAGATCAGTTTCCTCTTAAAATTTCCCATGTGTTTTATCTTGGAAATATTCTCATATGACCACAATAGAGATAAGGAAGTCCATCTTTACATGACTTTCACTGGAAAAGATAGACCTTATACGAGGTGTAGTCAAAAAGTATCCGACCTTTGGCCAAAAAAAAAACAAGTAATACCAAAAAACTCACCATTTTGATTTAGTCTCCTTCAAAGTATTCGCCTTGGGAGTCTACACACTTCTGCCAGTGTTCCTGCCACTGCTGGAAACATTTCTGGAAATCACTTTTTGGAATGCTGTAGAGCTGTGCCATTGAATTTTGCTTAATGTCCTTGGTTGACTCAAATCTTCTCCCTTTGAGTGTTTTTTTTGAGCTTTGGGAATAGCCAAAAGTCACACGGAGCCAAGTCTGGGGAGTAGGAAGCCTGATGAACAAGTGGTGTGTTATACTTGGCGAGGAATGCTTGGACGACATGGGCGGAATGAGCAGGTGCGTTGTCATGGTGAAGTTACCAGTTTTTTGCTGCCCACAGGTCAGGTTGTTTTCGCCGCACAGCTTCACGAAGGCGATGAAGAACCCCCAGGTATTATTCTTTGTTGATTGTCTGACCTTGTGGTGCATATTCATGGTGCACAATACCTCTGTAGTCAAAAAAACAGGTCAACAGTCTTGCTTTCTTTGGTCTTGGCGAGGATGGATGCTTCCATTGGGATGATTGCAATTTTGTTTCAGGGTCATAGCCGTACACCCATGTCTCATCGCCAGTGATGATAGTGTTCATGAAGTTTTGATCTTGGCTAGCACACTCCAGCATGTCCTGGGAGATTTCCTTTGTTTTCTTTCTGCTGGTCAGACAGCAACTTTGGTACGAATTTGGCCGACACCCTCCTCATGCATAAATCTTCTGTTATAATTGACTGAACTGACCCATGGCTGATTCCAACTTCGGCAACAATCTCCTCAATAGTCACACGACGGTCTTCAGAGACTATTCCTCGAACCTTTGCAATCATTTCGTTGTTTCTGCTAGTCGATGGTCTGCCACAACATGGCTCACTGTCCACTGAGGTGCAGCCATCTTTGAACCGGTTGTACTACTCCTTTATTTGTGTTTTTCCCATAGCATCATCTCCAAAGGCCTTCTGAATCTTCTCGATAGTCTGGGCCTGCATATCACCAAGTTTTTGGCAGAATTTGATACAGTATCTTTGCTCAATGCGCTTGGTCATCTTGACTCGAAAAGAAAAATCGCACAGCACACTCTTCACGTCTGTACTCAACGCGTCACTGCGGGCAACTGGCGCAACCTACAGACACGAAAATTTTTGCGCATGCTCAAGAAGGACACGGCCACCTAATACCCATGTGGATTTTGCTCACGCATTATTATTTTGTTCAAACAAATTCAAGGTTGGATACTTTTTGACTACACCTCATATAGCTGTCAACTATTGACCACACTGACGAGCTAAGGATGCTACCGATTTGGGGAAACACCTTGTGTACCAGCCAGTCAGCCCGTTGTCCTTTGGTTCAGGGTTCCATCTGACACGCCAACTGTTTTTTTTTTTATAAAGCTGACACCATGCGTATATTGTACAGTGAGGAAATCTTAGTAAATCGAAACCTTGGATACTTTCCCAAGCATGACGCTGTGGGACGTCTTGTAAAGGAGGTGAATATAAACGTGCGTAAAAGTTGTATGGCGTTTACACAGATGCTGACCCCGCTGCTACCGTTTATAATCGCTAGAAAAGAGTCTGTGAGGTCAGAGCTTTCAGTCTCTGAAGTACCGATTTTTAAGAATAATTTTGCATTTGACAATTTATGGGGAAAAAATTTTTATCTAAGAAGCAGAATCAGAATTAATAGTGCTGCCGCCTGCTGAAATTATGTGAACTTTACTGGGTTTGTTGTGTGTGTGTGTGCAAAATGATTGACCCAACAAACAAATCCCGTCTTAAATTGTGCATCATTGTACTTCAGCCAGCGGGTGATACAGAGATACTTTGGTGCCCTGAACTTTCGACAGCACCTCCTTTGCACCATAACTCCCTGTGGCAGTTTTGTGTTTTCCGGAAGCGAAGATCAGGCTGCTTATGTGTGGAATGCCGACACAGGTAACGCTTCTGGAATCTGATCTTGGTGGGAAAAAATTTTCTTTTAAAGAATTCGACAGATTTGAATGGTTTTTTTTTTGAAGGCTGTAATTTGCTGATAATGTTCGTGATTTGGTAAAATTTATTGAAAAAGTTTACCTAACAGACAACCATTGTACTTAATAATTATTAATTTAAGAGCCTGAAAAGGGAGACAACCTAAATGAGATCAGGTTAGTAAAAGCTGTTAGGTAAACAGTGGGTCTGTTCCCTAAAAGAGAAAAGAACTAAAATAGAAGCTTTCTTTTCTGTAACAACTAAGAAATTCCAAGGGAGCTTTTTTTTTTTTTAAAAAAATGAGTTTCTGATTAGAAGATTTGTTATCTACAGCATAGTTAATCTCCCCTTTAAACTCTCTGTCCCTGGAAAATGCTTGTATTTTGTTTTTGCTCTTTCAGGGGACCAGGTTGTGGTTTATTCTGGGATGAACTACCAGAATGCAGTTACCTGTGTGGAGTACCATCCTCGGGATCACATTGTGGCCGTCTGCTCTCTTGGCGAAAACCACCCCATCTATCTCTACAAATACAATTCTAAAAGTAAGTGGGAAGCTCTCGTTCTTGCAAATTTGTCTTAACTCCGGGAAAAGCTTGAATCTTATTGCCATTTTTCTTAGAAACTCCTTGTCAACAGATCTTTGCCTTAACTCTTTGGGTATCAAAATAATTTATGCCAATTCGCAGTGGTAACTGATTATTTTGCATGTTATTTTGTAGGTTTACTTTCAATTTTGGTTGGGATTAGGGTTAATTCACCTTGATTTGGAAGATCTTTTTACTTGTTTCTTTTATCCATTAAAATGGACCACTGCCTGTTTTGATGGCATGGTTAGAGGAATAAAAACAGCCAACACAACTAGCAATGGCAGGTATGACCTGTTTCTTATGGTCAGTACCACAGAAACCTTTCATGCAGTTGACTCTTGCTTACACGCATCTCTCCATACGAGGGTTGTTGGTTTCTCATGCGTGTGTGTGTTCTCTGATGCACGTGCGATAGCTGTCCAAAGGATCATCTGAGTTTGGAATCTATCCCATTGATTGTCAGTGGTGATCTAATCCATGTTTACCCACAAAGTTTGCAGACGTTTTTCTGATTGCCACTGTTGGGTTAGTTTCTTTTCCTTTTTTTAAATAGCTCTTAATTTATTAAGATGCTTTTGGATTTATATCTGGGATCTGTGTGGGTTCAAGAAAGCAGCTGCAGTGGTTCTGGCTCTGTAGCATGTTGTGCACCATCTTCCTGCAAGGATATGCTGATTAGTTAAAGATTCCCTGATCAAATACAGGAGGATATTCTGAATGATGGATGTGTGACGGATAGAATTTAGATGTACATTAAGTTATGTTGTGCCAGATTCCTTTTCCCTGATAGTTGATGCAGTCTTTCTTCTGAACTTGTAAGTCCTGAAGATGTGAGCTATTGAAAGTCCGATTCTTCTGTAAAAGAAAGAGAACGGATTGGCAATATACTTGTTGCATCAGGAAAGACGGTGGCCCTTATCCTTACCAGCCACCAGTGGCTGCTTGAGCAGCCCATCCAATGTTGCAGAGTCTACACAAGCAGAAGCCAAAAGTAAAATATTTTTAAAGCAAAACAAAATTATGGGAAAATCTTGGAACAGTTGTACACGCGAGGTGACGTTGAGTTTTACCTTTATAACTCCTCCCTGAAGACTAAAGTTTACCACTCACCATGGGAGGTGAACTGGTTTCCAGTTTTCTTTTTCATATAATTATGGGCACCTTTTATTATTGTCCAAAAAATTACTTTATTAACTTTAGAAAACTTTTAAAAAAAAAAAAAAAAAATTTTTTTTGTTCTACTTTGTTAGTACCTGATGGTGGGTGTTTGTCTCCATAGTTACAGAAATTGGCATCACTTGTTTGCCAAAGGATCAACCAAGTCCAGAGTTTACGGAGGATGATGAGAAACTGCAGGGAGCTGCAGCAAACAGATTCAAGTAAGTCTCTGTTCTGATCTTTACAGTGGCAGAGAATGTTATGGTAATTATTACAAAGATGAAATGAAGTTTCAGGAAAGGACCTAGGGATAATTATTAACCGAAATCTCAAAAGTGAAGAACAACGGGTTTCGTCTGCAAACAACACAAAGAGAATGTTAGGAGTAATTAACAGAATACCTGACATAAAAACAGAGAAATTATAGCTTCATTGTATAAATTCTTAGTTTGACCATATCCCGAATACACTGTGCAGGCGTGGAATCCTTATTTGAGAGAGGATGCTCATGTATTGGAGATAGTTCAACTTGCATTTACTAGAATGTTTCTAGGTGTTAACCATTTGGAATCAAGATGGACCTCATAGAGGCTTTCAAAATAATTAGGGATTGATGAGATTGTGAATGGTAGACAGGTTATATTAGCTATCAGCATTTACTACTACTACTAAGGTGTTATAATTACAAATTAGTTCAGATTCCAGCACATTTAAACATCAGAAAATATCCTTCTAGTAACAGAATTGTTGATGAATTGAATAAATCACAAGAAACCGTAATTAATAGTGACAGATATCAAACAGTTTATGGATCATTTTGATTTACGTTTCTGTTGCAAAAGCCAAGATCGCTTCCTGCCTCTTTGCAACTGCTAAACTAAAGGAAATCTCAATTTATAACCCCACCAGTTTCATCGCTAGCTGTAAGACAGTACACTGTACTTTAAGATTGTTAGATATTTATTTCTTGATGACCACGAAGAGTTGCTGGAACAGCATGCTGTGATCACCAAAGGGGTGCAGCAGGTATTTTCTCTAGGGTCCAGGCTGCTAATGGTATCTAGCTGGTGTTGTTGTTTGCAGCATTATTCTTGCTATGGTTGGATGTTCTTCATGTTGCAGAAACTTTGTCTCTGATCAGAAAAGTATGTTTCTGTGTTAAGCGAGTCAAAGTTGGAGCACATCATATGCATTTTGTGCTGGAAAATATTTCAGCGTGTTGCTTAGGTCCTTTTTTTAAACACTTGTCTGTTGTTTATGATTCCCACCACGGGAAAGATGTGGTAACAACAATAATAATAGTCAACAGTTGCTGATCCAGTAATAGGATCTTGCTAAATTCAGAAGAGTGCCATCACTTTTGAAATGAAAACCCAACAGGTGATATATAGTTGTGCCATAGTAGTTACAGATTGCAATGGATTCAGATGTTTATGATCCATTTATGTGCAAATTACTGCCTGGCTGTCATTTTTTTCTTTCACAATGTCAGGCATTAATTTTTTTATGTGATCTGAAATTTGATGCTACACCTACCTAATTAGAGTTGTCAGTTATTTTGAAATCCAGGTTGTATAGTTTCTTTATGAGTTTAGTGGTAATTTCAGACTGAATAAAATTGCAAGAAGATGAAAGGTTTTTTTTTTTTAGGTTATTTTAGCCACAAAGTATTGGTTTTATGTGCATTTGGAAACCATCTTGGTTCAACTTTCTCTCTCTCTCTCTCTCTGTACACCAGGCTGCAATTTAAGTAAACCAGAAACAGCTTGATGATTGAAAGGCAAGTGAAATCAAGTCACTACAGTTTAGCACTTTTACCATTAGTGAAAGTAGCTGATTAATTATCATATCCCTCTGGGATTGGAGAACCTATTTCATCACACAAACCAACCAATTGCTGATGGCCCTTTTAGAATTGTTCCCACTGGGCTGATAAAAAAATCATTGTGCTCCATTACTTGTGTAGACTCCACCATTGCCAGCCTGAATAGAAATATTTTCTCTTTCAGGACTGGCTCAAGTATATTTGGAGTAGCGGGTCCATGTATCATGTTGATCTTTTGATGGCCATCAGTCTACACAATTATTTGAAATGCATGAACTGTTAGTGCTTATACATAAATTATACCAAACAATATTTGTCAAATTGATTTTCAGAATGAAATACACTTCCACCTCATCTGACCCACCAATACAATATTGCACCTGGATAAAGTGATTCTGTAATCTTATTAGTTACACATTATCTCCACATTTGAGAGGATTTTCTCCCCCTTCTGTTAACTCTGGACTTTTTTTTTTTTTTTAAAATCTTTAAAATATTATTTTTCAAAACAGAAAACCCTAAAAATTAACAATAATGAATTAATTTTTAAAAAGTATATTTTTACTGATAATAAATAGGAAATAGGGGTGAATTAATGGTTGGCATAGGATGGTGATAAATCCAATGGTGGTATATTGTGCTGATCTCAACTAACTATCCATCAGATTTAGGGATTCAGATCTTGAGGGATTTATTATGACAAAGGGGTCGGTTTGGAGTGTAGTTTGGTTCTGTTTTTTCTTGCTCTTATATCAGCTCATCTGGATAAAGCAGATGATAGTAATACAGTGGATGTACAGGGTCAGTCAGTCAGTTAATCAGCTGGTCTTATAAATGGCAAATCAAATCTGTTTCCATGCATATGTTCACCTCTTGCATAACTATTTTTTTCTAATTATGAAGTAGATGATAGAGGTATAAGGTGAATTTCTTGTATTGGTTTCATAGGTTCAAAAGCACTTCCAGGTTGACTCTATTTACCTTTCAAAAATAAATATGTATCTGGTATGAACCAGGGGCTAAGGTGGTAAGGAAGGGGAACTATCCACTCTCACCTTATTACACCATAGCCTAAAAGAGTGATTCCTTAACAATCACTTTGCCATATCTTCTGTAGAGGGTATGCATACAGGAGAGAGAGAGAGAGTACAGTATTGCACATGTTTAACAAAAAAAGTTCTCTCAGTTATTGTAAAGAAATTTATAAAAAGTGTCAGAAACAAGGTGATGAAGACAAAATGAGTTCTGGGCACAATGAGACCATCAGTCATGAGTTGATGTAAGTACTTTTACCTGTTTATAAATTGGTCAGATCATTTAGGAACTGTGGTCATGCAAATCTCTACTTTGTTGAGGATATAGATAATCTTGAAAAAGTCCAGAGGCATTTTACCTGTATGACCAAAGAAGTTAAGAATGTCTAAAATAAATGAAACTCTCTGGTTTGGTGTGTTGCCATTTTTGGGATCAGCAGATAGGTCTTCAAGTTTTTTTCCAAAGCAGACAAGTCAGCATGGTATTGTTTGGTTTGGTTAGCAAGCTGACCAAATTTTTACAAATACCAGAAATGACAAAATATTAAGATTCATGAAATAGGAAGCCTGGTCTTTTTAATGGTATTAAATATACCAAAAGCTGGTTTCTTTGGTCTAAAAGAGCTGCTGATAATGTCTAAGCATTTTACTTCCTGTGATGCTCCTTATAACCTTACTTCGCTTTCTTCCCACCTGTAGCACACTACCAGAGATACCTGCTGAAATGCCTACCTTTGTATGCATGTGGGATGTTTGCTATAGTGAACACATTAAAAGGACTGCACTTATTTGGATCTCTAATCATACCAAAGAGATTGTAAACAGTAAATTCTGAACAAGATGGAAGCATCCAAAAAGATGTAGATATGTGGTCTTTTTATTATTATAGCATAACTTAACAGTATAAAATGTATTTAGTAACTAATTATTAAACTTTAAGACATATAGAGAATGTATCTATTGCTTTCTAACTGCTTTTTGGAGATGAAAAAGCTGTGCAAACTAGCATACTGTAATACAAGTGTTGTTCAAGGTTAAGCAATGCTTTTTGTTTCATGTAATTGTAAAAGAATAGGAGTTGCTGAAAGTTTGTGGCATGTATGGGTCAGCAGTCCTGTGTTAAAGGATGCCATAATTGGTGCACTGAGTCTTTCCAAGATGGCAGCAAACAGTTTGCTGAAGTGTTTTAAATGGATGTGAATTGGTAATCGATGATTGAACATGCTCATATGAAACATAAGTGTTTTGTGGCTCCTGAAAACATTACCATTTTCGACCAGTCACTGGAACAGGGTGTATGGTATTGCTGCAGAACTATGTATCGTTATTGGAAGTGTGGAGAGCATCATTGTACCAGAAATTCAGTAAAGCACCAGGTGGGTTCTAAAAAAACCCTTATGTGGACATTGTGACCTGTGATGGACCAAGGATTTATTACTGCATTTTGGTTAAGTATGCACTGGAAACATTTTGTTGGTCTTCTACAGAATATTTATCAATTTTTTGGACATCTGGAACTAGTCATGTTTGTGGTCAAAGGTTTTGCATTGTAATATAATAACATTTGTCTTGAAGAGATGTTATACCAAATGGTTAATCCTCCCTCCATTGTCTGGATTTGTTAACATGACTTCTATCTCTTCGGACCACTCAAGGAACATCCGAGTGGGATAAAGTTTCAAAATAAGGAGGATGTAATGGCTGCATACTTGACATAGAGATTTCTATGCTTCTGGCATTAAGTGTTGCCACATGAGTGGGACAAATGTGCATATGTGACAGGTAAATATCTTTATGAAAGTTTTGCTGGACAAGGTGTAGATATCTATGTAGTGAAAGGAGGGGAAGGAGAAGACCTAAAGAGAAACATTTAATATATAGTGCTTTCCCATACTTCTGACTGTTATATAAAATACATTGTGCAGAGGAGATACATTAAAATAACATATTCATTACATGCTGATGTTACACAGTTTTTATATAATATTATTACTATTCCTAATCCTTCAATGCAAATTATTAAATGCATATAGGAAATAATAAAGTAATTTTAGGTTAATTCTTTGGAGATTCATTCTTTTTGAAGTGACAGTATAATTAGTAGCGACATCAGAAATCATGCACCACATTTTGTCGAACTATAGCAAATGGAACACCATGAATTGATCACAACGATGGCAGACGACTGTCTGAAGTCTGCTTGAGAGGAGAATTATGGTGTTGCTTGAAAAATGTTAAATTCTAATGCTTACCAAAATTCCTTGAACTTAATTATGTAGGTAAATTTATTATCATTAGATGAGTCTACACTGACACTACAGTTTGCCGCGACTGTGGAAAGATCACAGCCGACCTTGGTTGACCTTTTTGCGCAGAAGAAAGGTCGGTTTCTGAGAAATACTTTTTTTTTGGCATAGACGGTAACTTATTATTTTAAGTGTACATGATCGTCTTGTGTTCGAATGAAAATCTTATCTCACATAACCCAGTGAGGGCACTCATGGCTCAAGGATATGTTGGCGATTCCATACGTCACGTTTTCCTTAGAGGATTATAATTTCGGGTGGAATCGCTACCTCAGGCACAGATCCAGGAATTTTTGCAGGGGTTGGTCAGGATCTCCGGCGTCCTCAGATCAACTAAATACCAATGTACAAGACAAACGATGAGCAAAAAAAGCTGACAAACGGCGTGTGCCGTTGTTTTTCTGCTGTTTCCGCGCATCTGTCGGTGCGTCTGTAATCTCTTATGTGTGGACCTTTTTACAGTTGTTCACAGAATTCTTCACAAGCATTTTTTTGGCGGGTCGAGCAGGGGCGAGTCACGGCCACACCTCTAGATCCGTGCCTGGGCCTGCATAAAGAGAATCCCTGGCATATCTAACAAAACTCGATAAGGAAACAGAAACCAAAGTATTGTCTTATTATCAAGATGATCACCCCTCTCCAGGAAATTTTCATCAGGAACTCCGCTTATGGCGATGAAATTGGTCAGGTCGACCTGGGAAAGATCTCCCTTCAACTCTCGCAGATACCCTCAGAATAATATCAGACAAAAGTATTGAAACGTTCTATAGTAACATCACTACCATACTAAGGATCGTTCTAACATACCCCACCACCTCTGCTAGTGTTGAACGCACCAATTCCGCGTTGCGGTTTATCAAGACATCCTATTGTTCAACAATGACAGAGGAGTGATTCAATGCCTTGCTTCTACTTTTAGTCCACAGGGACATTCACCTGGACTATGACAGGATCATAGACATGTATGTGCGCAGGTACTCAAGGCGCATGCTTTTCAACAACCCATTGACGGAATAAATATTACAAAATTGGTGCATTGATACATGACACCTGACAGTGTATAACATCAGTGATGATTCCTTGTCTGAAATGAATTGCATGTTCTGTGTTTAGTGGTCCAGGGGTGGGAGAACATTGTCTATGGAGGCCGCATGAGAGCACCTGTTGTATCGCTGCTCGGCCACATTCCTCATAAAACTGTGGAAACCCAGAGTCTTGTTTTGACTTCTGTATTTCTAAAATTCGGGCCAACTTCATAAGAATTTCCCTGTTTTATATGAAACCGGAAAACTGCAAAAGTAGGCTTACAAATTTCTGAATGGACGGCATCAATCTGACAAATACCTTGCGATGTAGATGAACAAGGTGTAAACATCCCATTTTTTGTCCTTTTTCAAATGAAGCCGCGGGCCCTAGTTTGCTCACTTCTGGTGTAGTCATTTGGAATTCGGCGCTCGGTATGGCCTATGCCACACCCGCCCATTCCGAAAATCCTGGATCGGCCACACTACAGAGATAGAAAGGCAATAAATGTGTCTGAAATTTTCCCCAATTGGGTGTAATTTATGGGCACTGTTTCTAGACCCCTGTTTACAACAAGTCTCGATTTTGCAATATCTCAGAGGGGGAGGTAACTTTCAATTTCCGACTATTGATAGCTAATTATAAATGGCCAATGGCTGTGCCTTTCAGATGAAGAAAAAAAAAGCTATAATGTAGTGGGAAATATGTTGCTAAGCGTTCTGTAATTATCACTTTATTTTCAGTTTAAGCATAATTATGCATTTTTCTTGTTTTATGCAGAGAATCATCAGAGAGCACAGGGCCACCAGAAGTGTTAACCCAGGATGAGTTTCAAGTGCAGCAAGGTGCCCGGTATGAGAAAATCATGCGGAAGCTAAACACAGTCTCTGTGAGTACAGCGCTGTACGTGGGTACGGGTGCTTAGATTGTAATGTAAATGTGGATATGGTTTCATTGCATGCATACGTGGATGTATTTTTGGGGTATAGACTAAGACTACAGATTTGAAACATTTTAATTAAATGTAAATATAAATTTATGACTTTTTATTAAATACGGATGTGAAAGTACACATGCATGTGGCTTTAGTTAGTGTGGGTTTATTGAGTCAAAGGTCACAAAATTGCAGAATGTGATAAGAACCCAGAGGGTCCACACAGTTTACGACAGATTTAGGAAAGGGCTTCCTTATTTTTGGACATGAGTTTCGTGTAATGAATAGGAAAAAAAAGGGGGGGTGGGCAGGCTTCAAACAATGCAAAATCTTCACAGTCCACACAGTTAGAGCTCTTCCTTGCTCATCCATCTGGAAGACTCCTCTTTGGTCACTCATTTCTCTCATCTGATGCTTAGCTAAAACTGTTTATATTAACTCACAAGCCGGAGATTGGGGGGGTGGTGGGTGGAGAGAAAAACATTAAAAACTGGGGGGGCATAACAAACTTATAAATGATGTTCTGTTTCTGTTAAAAATAAGAGAACTAAATTTATGATGTCGACGAAAACCAAAATCGGAAATTTTCAGACTGACCCTAGTTTATTTTTCAACCCGGAAGTTTCCCCCTTAATGGTGCGGAGAGTTGTTGGCCAAATCTTGGAGCGACCTTAGGTTCAGAAAAAACCTACGGAAGCAAAATCCTCCTCCTGTTTGAATGCTGTTCTATTGTAATTTTTCTTTTTTAGAAAATATCCACACTAATGTCCATTAAAATATTCATATGCTTATTACTCTTTCTTACTATTTAGACCTGAGTTTGCCTTTTTAAAAATTTTGTTGCTGATTTATTTCGGACAAATTAATAAACGAACCTGGCTGGCCTTGAGCATTTTCACTGGGGCTCAATACTGCGTCTTCGTTGGCCACCATTTTTGCTTCAGTGCTCCGTTTGTATTGACAATTTTAAAATTTGTATATCAAGAAGAATGGGTTCCACATAAATGCTTGGAGATGGTTGGCAAAGTGTGCAGCCTGCCATGGTAGAGGGCCCTGAGTTTGATCTGGATTTTTACGAACCAACCTCAGCATGGTCTACTCTTGCTCTTCTGCGCCAATTCTATCAGCATGGGTTTCTGCTGGTTCCTTGACCTCAGCTAAGCAGAAGGATTCTAGTCTAAAGATGGAAATGTCAGGCTCCAGAAGGTGTAGGAATGTCAGTGGTTGTTAGCGGTAACCATTGATGCAACACAAACTAATCGAAACACGTCTGTAGTTGTAAACATTTATGTTCACAGAGGAAGATTATAAATGCTTTTATAGATTTTTATTGAAAAAAAAAATATTTGGATTTTCTGCTGTCATTGTAATTTTTTTAGTGGGTAAAGTGACTGAAATTAAGCTTAATTGTAAGGATTCCTTCATGGTTAGAACTACGCAATGATTAAGTAGTTTCTTTTCTGTTTTGTTAAAAAAGCTTGTGATGAGATCACCCTTTAGGTGAACCTGTCTGCACCATAAACCCCCCACACATTTCCTGAGTGGATTTTCTTCCGGAGTTGATTCCTGACTTTTAATTTTAGATTTCACTTAAAAACGTGATTTGTATGGAATGTCAAACACATTTCTATGTGCCACTAATTAAGAAAACATTCCCACAATACAGTGCTACAGGAAGTGACCCCTCTGCCTCCAAAAATAATCAGGATTACAACAATTATTTCTTCATAGTTTTGATGTCCAGTGATCATTGGTTCATTTTAGTGCTCACATGAAGATGGGAAGCCATTGTAGCTTATACAAGATCCTAACAGTGGAAGAGAAGTATCAATACAGTCCTGCTACTGACAGCTAATCCCAGCAATCCATTCCATTAATTTACAATTTTCTTTATAGAAAAGCTTTTTTTTTCTTT
This sequence comes from Nautilus pompilius, assembly GCA_018389105.1. Lineage (NCBI taxonomy): Eukaryota > Metazoa > Mollusca > Cephalopoda > Nautilida > Nautilidae > Nautilus > Nautilus pompilius. Next base: position 49,942 of record JACATO010002216.1, on the reverse strand, counting down.
CCTGAAATGTCTGTTGTTGTTTTTTTTTTTATTGGAAATGTTTTATCTTGGCTCAAGTGAAACTGACCATTTTGTTGGCCATGATAGCACTGCATTATGGGAATGTTTTCTTTGGTATTGGTGGGTATGATTTTGTATTTCTGTTTAAGCCCCAAGTAAATTTAAGGTTAAATACTTCCATCCAAAAGAAAATCAGCATGCTGTAAGCCTATTCTAGCTGTACAAAACTGATTTCCCACTATTTTTTAAAAATTTGTTTTATTAAAATATCTTGATAGCTTCTTTTGGTGGCTAGGGCTAAGGATTAAATAACAAACAAACAAATACAAATCTAAAGTGAAAGTAGATGTTCAGTCGTTTTGGTGGTTGAAGAGTTAAAACAATTCTAGAGAGATATTTGTTGTTATAAATTATTTGTGCCAAGAAGCCAGAGATTGCATATTAGCTTTGAAGAGACCTGATTAAACCCATTCAGCTTGGTATGAAAGGGTTTTTTTAGCATATAGCTGATGTATTGATGTTTTAGTTTGAGGAAATGAAGGAACAAGAGATGATTATGAGTTTGTTGGAGTCAGGCTGCCATGTATTGATTTCAGCAGTAAGGGGCTTTTGAATGCATATATATATATGCATATTGATGATAGTTCCAAGAAATTAAAGAGAAAACATAAAACCAGGCCTGATATCATCACACACTAGCCTATTTTACTGGCATTTGCTTATCTCTGCTGTTTCTCTAATGGCATTTCAGATAGATAAAATAGTCCATTGGCAAAAGTTGTGCATGTGATTAAAGAACTTAAATGGCAGTAAAACCTTTTTTTTTGTTTGTTTGTTTTATTAGCTGGGCTGTCAGGAAAAAAAAAAAAGATTAGTCAATTTTTGACATTATTTTAAAATATACCATGTCCCATCTGGTACTAGGGGCAGGGAACCAGCAGGTAAATTCTGTTTTAGTAGCCAGCTGCTTGACCAATGAAAGACCCAGCCTGGCTACTGAGTTGCAACAGGCAGCTGAGTCCATACTTGGATCCTACCATGTATTTATGGCATGAGACCCAAAGGAAGCCCAGTGGCAGACTGATCGAGAAGCTATGCTGCAGGAGCTCGGCAAACCAAAGTCTGATCCTGATAGAAATCAAACCCTTGGCCACAGCCATCTGCCATTTCTTGTTCAGAAATTAGCGTACTGAATTCCTCGTTTCAGTTTGTCTGATTTATTTGCTATTGTTCGATTTTTAAAAAAAATTTTTTTTTGTGGATTTACAAAACTGCTTTCTTTTTCCTGGATTTTTATTTCATGGCCAGGAAGGAGATAGTGGGAAAAAGCATCAAACCAAGCGAGTGTATGCAAAAAAGCTTACTACCGACCATGTTGGTGGAAAGAATGGGAAAATGCTTTTCTGTCAGGGTAATGCTCATGGCTGGAATGTGTATTTTTACATTATTTTATGTGTAAATTTATGTTTGCTTTGCCTTTGTTCTTAAACTTTTGTCTGCCACTGTACATTTTTGTAAGTGTGCATTCATCATGTAAGAACATGGCAGCATTTAGTCAGTTTTGGGATGGAAAAGAAAGCATCTGTCGTCTATTATCGTTATTTCTTTGTAATACAGACACAGGCAACTCTTGGGGGGGGGAATTTGTTAGTTTTATTGAAAAAAATAAAATAAAAGGGTTTGGCGAAAGGTGATGCGTTGGAACATTTTTCTCCTTTTCATCTCAATGATACAGGTCTGCATTAAAGTCTCCCAACTGTGAAGGAGAAGGTAGCAGAACTGTGGTGTTACAAAGTGTGATCACTTAGCTACCAGGTGAACATAAAAAGGCTTGTTGTGTGTATTTGCCGAGGATGTCACACATTATCGGTTTTGTTTTGTTAGGAATCAATTTGTTCACACCATTATTGAGTGACACTTTCTGAGTAGTAATGGCTGCTTTTGATATTTTCTAGACTTATTGAATAATTGTAATTAAGTGAAGGTACTGTTTTGGTAAGATATGGAGCATAAACAAATATGTGAATTGATTTGTCATATTGTCCTTTAAATTGGACATGAAACATTTAATATCTTTTATATGAAGTGTAATAATAATAATAATAATGTTTAATGCATGGAATTCAGAAGAATCAGCTTCTCACAGGCTAAACTTAGAATATTTTTGATTTAGTTTCATTTCTAAAATATCTAACCGGAATTTTGATAAAAATGATTACTGCTATCCTCTGTTTCTCTGAGTGCTTTTGCAGGGTGAATAGGAAAAGTAGCAGGCTACACAAACAAAAGGCAGCTTGCCATCCTGCATAACTGTTAAGAAGTACCCCCCCAAAAAAAAAATATGCATGAGTATATACAACTGTGACACACTCCTAAGGACAAGGAAGTATGTACAAATATGACGCAACATTTAGAATTGTGGACAAATGCAACGCATAATTGACATACAATGGCATTTGGAACCGTGCACAACCATGACACAAGGACAGCTATGTCAAAACACTCACTCGTTTGAAAAATATAGAAATTAAGAATTTGCTGGAATTCCCTTTAAATTAGCGGCAGCAATAAGATTTTTACTAAAATCTTTTAGTTGTCAGATAAATGAAGTTTGTTGATTGATGGACCAGGGTGAAACAAATCTGAATACTGTACACCAATTGTCTTGTGAAAGAAACTACATTAGGAATGATTTTTTTGTAGTTTGGTAAATTTCAATTTCCTTTTTAGAAAATAGCATGGTCGCCTCTCTGATTCTTCAGGATTGGCTGTAAAAAACTTAAAAATTCTATGTACAAAAGCAAATAATATTTCATGTTGTTTTTTTTTTTTTTTCTCATTCAAAAAAATCTTTAAAATGCATGATGGCGCTTTGTAAAGTAGCTTTATTTTGTGTTACCTGAGCTGATTTCTGCTGAATGCACATCTCGCTGCCTGTTGCTTTCTCCTCCCACACCAACCTCCATCTTTTCGCACTTCTAGTCAGCTTCTGCCAGACTTGAATTCCTGCAAACTCTACCACCTATAGTTCCAATTAATGTGCTGCAAGGAAGCTGGCGGCTATCTTATTCGCCCAAAGAACTGAAGGTTTGTATATGGTTATTTCCCTGTTTTTAATTTAATTTAATTTATTTTTAAAAAAAAAAAAACCAAAACCTTTGCTTGCTTTGTTTCTGGGCTGTTGTTAATTGAAAAATACTGCATGTACTATCTTAAAGATTTGGCCCCCCCCTTTAAAATAAAGGGCTCTGAATGCATAGACAGAAACATTTCTTTTGCTTGTCAGTCGTTCGCCATATCCTCAATCATGTAAGGCCATTTTTTTTTTTATTATTATTGGAATGGTAAAAATGAAATGGGGTGGATTTTGAAATATAGGTTTGCTGAACGGGGCACAAGTTTTCAGAGTTGTTTTTGTAAAGGTAAAATTGTCAGGAGGATTCTGAGGTATAAACCCATGCATACTGGAGCACGTGCCCAAACCACTTTCTGTTAAAAATGTCTGGATGATTCTGACGTATAAGCCTACCTACCTACAGTGGAGTATATGCTTAATTCCTTTTCTAAGCACTCAAAAATTGCATTAACATCAAGAAATCAAATACTTTCTAGGTTTGCCATTCTAGAATCTTTAGCAAAAAGAGCAGAGGTTTGTGTGATATAACGAATTTCACTCCAATGAAAGATGCTAGAAAATACAAGAAGCCATAATGATAGGGAATAATAATGTAACAATTAAGTGTGTGCACATTTATTTTCAGATGTGTTATCTATTTGCTATTGAAGGATGAGTTATCTTCCCCCCCCCACTCAGATTTATTCATGTAGTCAATGAACTGGAAGAGCCCTGAAACTCTTTACTTGCTAATTATTTATAAATTATTAACCAATTGTGAATTTTGCCTACTAAAAATACTGGTTACTCACAACAACAGCTATTGTCTGTCCTTTTTTAAAGCATTGTCTTCAGAAGTTTGAGCGCACTGCTCAAGGTTTTAACTGAGTGAATGAGTTGGCTCTGCCTTCTCCCTCCTACTCCTGGACTTGTTCTTCTGAGGATATGCTGATTATAAATTCGGTAACATTTTGCTGGTTTTTAATTAAGAAACAAAATTTCCTCCATTTTTTTAAATAATAGAATTGTAAACAAACAGGGTAAATTATTGCCAACAATGTGGTTAATAATATCGATAGGCTTTTCTTTTTTGTATGGGCCTTGCATAAGTGACAATAGACTCCTGCCCCTCATAACTTCCAAAGAAAGTTTAACTAATTCTGGTTATGTGAAGTCAGAGGCGGTTATCTAAAACATGTCGGTTGATGGTGAAGGCCTGTTCTTTTCTCACTCTCAGCAGCTGTGTCCAGTGCTGATGCGCTCGTGATACTGAAGCCACTTGGGTTATAAAGGGCACCCAGCTAACGATATCAGTGCACTTTTGCTTTTCTAACATTATATCCTGCTTAAATCTCTGAGAAAGCTACTGCAGTATTCTCCAAATTAGCAAAATCTTTGAATTATAGTATTAGTGCATTTGTTTGTTTGTTTCTCTTTTCTTCCTGGTGTTTGATTCCTTTTTAAAACCATTCCATCATTAACCCTCCATATACCACATTATTTTTTTCCTTATACTACCAATGCTACATTTGTACCCTAGCCTAAAAACATTAGTATTTGTGTTGAACTGTGAATATATTTAGTTAGCACTTTCTTAATGTAAAACATATGGTTTTGGAGCGATATGGATTTGTTACAAAGGGTGTTATTAAAGAAGAAGGTATTGTGTGTCACAGCTCCTATGTCTCAACCTGTGCTGAGTAATACAGATTTGAAGGTTAGTGGGATACAGATATACCCCAGGTGGTATACAGAGGGTAAAAAGCCTTTGTTATTTTATTAAGAGTTGATTGTGAAAAATGCAATATGTTTTAATATATTATTGATTGTTTGCATACCACATTCTATTTTTATGTATAAATGTGTGTGTGTGTACATAAAAACTTTGGCTGGTCACTTTATTTGGACTTATGTACCCTTTCAGACCTGAGCCTGAGCTGTGGGCAAAAATGACGTTGACCACATCAGGTGATCCCTTCAGCACTATATAAGACTTGAATAAGCACATGTGCAGTCAGTCTAACATATGGGATAAGGCAAAGGCATTACAGTGCTCAAAAAAAGGCACAAAAGTGGGTACATTTCTAGCAGGTGCTGCAGTGGCCAAGACAGTTTTGTTGGTAGGCTGCTCCAAGACATTGGTCATTTGAATTTATCAGCATTGGCAAAAGGTGAAGAAAATGTCTGCTGTAATGGGGAAATGTGGCCGCAAAATAGTGACTTAAAGAGAGAGGCAGTTAGACAGGATAGTAAAGTCCAACCATCATCAAACAACAGACCAACTGACAAACAATCAACGCAAGGTGATCCACACCCATCTTCAGCTGTGCTTTGTGAAGAACATTGCAACAAATGGACTATGGGACTATGGCAGTAAGAGATCATTACATAAATCACTGATCACTGTTAACAACATGAAAATACATCTTGTGTGGTGTAAGGAGCACAGATGTTGGACTAAGGAGGATGGATGGAAAGTGATGTGGCTGACAAGTCAAACTTCGTTTTTTTTGCACATATGGGAGAAGGCAGATTTGGAGAAAGCCACATGAATCACTTGACCTTTCTGGTGGTAGAGTCATGGCTTGGGAAATGTTTTGTTGCCATGACCTGGGCTTCTTGGTCTCTTTGAAAGGCAGAATGAATGCTAAAGCTTACCTCAGCATCATTTTCAGTCAAGTGCATCCAGCGATGCTTATTGCATACTCTGATGGGAAATGATATTTCCAAGATGACACTGCTTCTATCCATCTTGCCCCTGTGGTGCATTCATGGTTTAAGAAGCAAGATGGAGATTTAAGACATCTCCCATGGCCAACACAATACCCAGATCTTAAGCCAATTGAGCATCTCTGGAATGAACTTAAAAGACTCATTTGCCATCACAATCCTCTGCTCGTCTCACTCCTTACATTGTGTACAGTATTAATGACTGAATGGGTAACTATCTCTCAAGACACCTTCCTTATACCACTTAGCATCATGGCTGTTATTCAGGCAAAAGATGGCCCAACTTGTTCTTGGGCGTGGGTCCTAATAAAGTAGCCAGCCAGGGTACATTTACTTGAAAGTTCATTGATCAGTATGTTATAGAAAAGAAAGTTTTTATTTGTTTATCAATGTAAACTGAGTCTGCATATTGCTGCTCCTTGGAACAATTTTATTGTCAAATCTCCAGGTGGAATAACTGGGGATATAGCAATGTGATGTCATATTGATGCTTGTCCTGCAAATGTATAAGCACAATATTGCCATCACTGCTGTACAAGATGTGAAAAGTTCCACTTCCATCTGGAGTTCATGCGTGTTTACCACCTGTATGTTTTGTAAAAATTGTTTTTCCACACTATCGAGCAGATCCAGGTGGCTACAGTGCCAAATGTTGTACATCCTGTTAAATGAGTTTGAAAAATAACCAACATCAGTGTAATTTGAGTTCTATAAAAAAAAAAAAAAAAACTTTTTTGTCATCTTTTTTTCTTCAATCTTGTAGCAGGGGATTATGCCATCTGTATTCTCCCCGCATGCTTCGAAGGATTTCGATCTGATGATAAAGCAGCAGCAGTTTATGGCTCAGAGCAAATATCTGAAGAAAAGCGACGGATGGAGACCTGGCTTCAGTCCAGGTAACTAACCATAAGAGACCGTTTTTTTTTTTTTTTAATTTAGAATGCCAGGAATGTAATGAAGATTTTCAAAGAAAATACTGCACACACCACTACTTTTGCAGAATTTGATTATGGTGTCTGGTAGTTATTCGGTTATTTGATTCTTTCACAGTTAAAAAAAAACAACAACCTTGTTTATATGTTACACACAGATGGGTAGAGGATTAGTCTAGCACATAGCCTACTGACTCGTACATACTGGGTTATAAGTCTGATGTTATATTGGTCTCGTGTCAACGCACTGGGTTATAAGTCTGACGTTATGTTGGTCTCGTGTACCACTCTAAGTCAAATGTCTTATTGGTCTTGTGTGTAACACACTATCACAACTAAAATTGCATGTTAGTTTTGTGTGTATCACTGGATTATAAGTTAGTTGTTGTATTGGTCTATTGTATAGAACACTGCCATTCAGGTAATAAATTGGTCTAAACCATAGCATCCCATTTTTAAAAATACAACAAACATGTGCACATGTTTTTGTTATTTTACTATTATGCACATACACACCAAAAATACTTTAGGCCTCATTTTTCTCTGTCGAAGTCATCAAAATTTTCATTAGAAATGTTCCCTCTCGTTTATGATTTTTCATACTGGGCCTTATTTATCAGACTGAACAGGCACAGTGAGTTTATGCAGGGTCAGATGTAGAGCAAGCCAGACAGATTTACTGAAAGAACATTTCCTATAGGTACAAGTATATTACACCTGTCACACGGCAACTATTTTGCAGAGCGAAGAGCTATTTGAAAACAGGAATGCATATGGTGCGTAAAAGGAAAAGAAAGGTAGAAATTGGTTAATTGGGACTTTTAAAGAAATCTAATATTCCACATTTAACCAAAGAAAGACTTGTTTTTGTTTTTTCCTTAAAAGTGGATCCTAAACGTTTGCCTGTTAAGAACATGATCTGGGATCTTCTGCATTTGATAAATGTGATTTATGCAGTTTTGAAAATGCTTTGATAGGAAATGGCATTTAGTAATGGGGGGCAGTTGGGATTGAGGGAGTTGGAGGGGATGCAAAACCTTTCTGACTTTCTTTTTTGAGTTTTTTCTGAAAATCTGCAGTTGCCAACTAGTTGTTATACATGAAAATTTGGCCAGAACAACAAGGAAATGGGATAGTTTGCAAGTCGTCTTTCCAAATTCTGTGTGCGTGTGGTTTCAGGGGATGAAGTCTTATGCAGCCCCTGTTATCAAGAAGACTTCTCTTCTTTACCCCAGAACAGTGCTGCAAATTTTTTTTCCTTATAGCAGTTAATGAAATTTCGGCCACTTTGAGGAAGAAATGTGAATTAAAGACAAGTGATATTCCTCATGGCTTGCACAATTTATAAACAAGGAAATGTAAACTTTTTGCCAAATGTTTCATTATTCATTGACTGTTGCACTTCTCTTTTTCTGCTGCTTTTTGTCAGTTGGTCAGTGCAGGAGCAGCATCATTTCAAGTCCATCTCTCACTGGAAGACAACCTCATATTACTTTAAATATGGTGAGTAGCTCTCTCTCTCTCTCGCTCTCTCTCTCTCCCCTCCATCATCTCTCTCTCTCTCTCTCATCTCTCTCTCCCTCTCGCTCCCTCCATCAATCTCTCTCGCTCTCCCATCTCTCTCCTCCAGCATCTCTCTCTCTCTCTCTCTCTCCCCCCTCCATCAGCCTCTCTCTCTCTCTCTCTCTCTCTCTCCCGCTCTCTCCTCCAGCATCTCTCTCTCCTCTCCCATCTCTCTCCTCCATCATCTCTCGCTCTCTCCCATCTCTCTCCTCCTCATCTCTCTCTCTCTCTCTCTCTCTCTCTCCTCTCTCTCCTCCATCATCTCTCCTCTCTCTCGCTCTCCCATCTCTCTCCTCCATCATCTCTCTCTCTCTCCCATCTCTCTCCGCCATCACTCTCTCTCTCTCTCTCGCTCTCTCTCTCTTCTCTCTCCCATCTCTCTCCTCCATCATCTCTCTCTCTCTCTCTCTCTCTCTCTCTCTCCCATCTCTCTCCTCCATCATCTCTCTCTCTCTCTCTCTCTCAGTTTGTACCTGACTTTTAGCTGTGGCTTTGTCATTTTAAGCAGTTTTTGTTTTTTTTTTTTTTTAAACTTTATACTTTGCATCATCCAATAACTACTTTTATTCACTTTCACATTACAGGAACAGGGAAAACCTCACTTCACCTTTGAGCAACCTGCAGCAAGATCAGCAAAGTCTGATTTCAAACACGTAAGTTGATTTAAAAAAATTATTCCAATATACCAGAATAATAAGAAAGCAGTAGAAAGAAAAAAGGATATGTTTGTTTAGCCCCATTCTGCACATCTTCTGCAGCATTTTGCTGCCTTGGAACAAAGTTTTTACCTTCTGTGAGGAGAAAAATGAGGCCAGTTTGTTTACTTTGCAGTTATAAAAATAAAATAAGATGAATTTTTTGGAGCAATTGGTGGCCATTCTGCTAAGTAGAATCAAATTTTTTGGTATTGATTTTCTAAGAAAGCAGAAAAACTAGTGCGTAATTCTTAGTTGTGCTCCTTCTGTCTTCCTCTGATGCCACGCCAAATAGATGAACAATTTGAGAGATGCGAATGACAGACGTTTTGTATGATGTTGTTGTTGTTTTTCCCCCATATAGAAGCCCACATTTTAGCATAAACCCTTTTCTCATTAGAAGGCAGAAATATGGTAGTTAAAAGCATTTCGATGAAATCAGTTTTTCTTTCTTTTTTAATTTAAATATTTAGTTTAGTAAACAAGTGAAATTTGATTTAAAACACTGATGCCCTAGTGATGCAGTGGACCAGAACACCAGCAGCAGCAGCAGCTTAAGACCATGGGTTTAAGATTAGCCTCTACACCACTTGTATAGTTTAAAAAAGAAAGAAAATACTCTGCAGAATTAACATCATCATCTTCAGGGAGAAGTGGATTTTCTAATGATGGCAGCAGGGGGGGAGGGGATTTTTCTGAAACGAAACATAGGCTGTTGTTTGCTAGGCCAGTTACTACTAGTAATGTCATTGGTCCCCCTGCTTTCTATAATATTTCTTGTTTAAGATTATTTGATAAAGTTTTCGTTTTTTTCCCTCCCCCCTCCTACTTGGACAGGAAGAACTGTGATAATCCAGAAATTACCATCATATCATTGAGTGTCAAAGAACGGGGATTATCTTCTCTCTTGGATAACTGCATTAATTCTGCCATTGTAGCTTCTCTCCTATTCTGCACTTTTTAGACCGAAGTAAAGTTATCTTTTGATTAAAAAAAAGAAGAAGAAGAAGAAGAAAAAAGGCGATATTATGCAAAAACACAATGAGACATTGATTCCATTCTTCGGGCCATTAGGATAAGTATTTTGGATTAAACAAGAATGGGCAGGTAAGACACCAGTTTGCAAGTCTTTAGACAAATCAATAGCCATATTGATGGTAGACCGGTTGTCATCCTGCACATATGGTACTTACTCTGCATACAAAATAGATTACTTCAAAACATAAAATGTATTCACTCAATGACAGCCACAAATAATCATAGCATATTTATCATTTATGAAAGCATCCAGCCAAGATTTACGGACAAAGAGTGGCCCTGTTACACTTCACTGATATTGATTACCATCACAGCAGTTTAATGATTTTTTTTATCTTGCACAGCAGCAGAGCTTAAAGTTTTCCTTGTCTCTGGCATAATGTACTGAACAATCATCTCCGGCTTGTAGTTAGAGATGTTCACCATTGGTCATCTCTCTCTCTCTCTCTCTCTCCAGAGAAACCCTGGCTTAAAAAGACCTGGATCCCATTAGCATTTACTTGTTCAAATATTTTGATTTTTAAGAAAGAGAACTCAAAATGTTTCGAACATTATATGTGATCAAATGGTCAGGAAACTCTGTCTAGAAATCAGGCTTGCTTTATTTGTTCTTTGAACATTCTTTCCTTTCTCTTGCTAACAGTTTCCCCTGTTATTTTATACAGAGGTTAAATTCATCAATAGTTCACAGGTGTGCATTTATAAAGCCTTCTAGATTATTTAATTAGCTATCTAATTTTAAAAATACCAAAAGTAAATTTTAATTTTTTTGTTTGATTTAAAGCAAAATAAAACAGAAGTTATTTACAGATGACAAAGGGTTTACTAAGACATTTCCTCTTCACCTTATCAGCAGTTACTGAACTAACTAACTAACCAACCTAGAGAGTACAGGGCTATTTCAGACAATCTCTGTCACCTTATCAACAGTTACTGAACTAACTAACTAACCAACCTAGAGAGTACAGGGCTATTTCAGACAATCTCTGTCACCTTATCAACAGTTACTGAACTAACTAACTAACCAACCTAGAGAGTACAGGGCTATTTCAGACAATCTCTGTCACCTTATCAACAGTTACTGAACTAACTAACTAACCAACCTAGAGAGTACAGGGCTATTTCAGACAATCTCTGTCACCTTATCAACAGTTACTGAACTAACTAACTAACCAACCTAGAGAGTACAGGGCTATTTCAGACAATCTCTGTCACCTTATCAACAGTTACTGAACTAACTAACTAACCAACCTAGAGAGTACAGGGCTATTTCAGACAATCTCTGTCACCTTATCAACAGTTACTGAACTAACTAACTAACCAACCTAGAGAGTACAGGGCTATTTCAGACAATCTCTGTCACCTTATCAACAGTTACTGAACTAACTAACTAACCAACCTAGAGAGTACAGGGCTATTTCAGACAATCTCTGTCACCTTATCAACAGTTACTGAACTAACTAACTAACCAACCTAGAGAGTACAGGGCTATTTCAGACAATCTCCGTCACCTTATCAACAGTTACTGAACTAACTAACCAACCAACCTAGAGAGTACAGGGCTATTTCAGACAATCTCTGTCACCTTATCAACAGTTACTGAACTAACTAACTAACCAACCTAGAGAGTACAGGGCTATTTCAGACAATCTCTGTCACCTTATCAACAGTTACTGAACTAACTAACTAACCAACCTAGAGAGTACAGGGCTATTTCAGACAATCTCTGTCACCTTATCAACAGTTACTGAACTAACTAACTAACCAACCTAGAGAGTACAGGGCTATTTCAGACAATCTCTGTCACCTTATCAACAGTTACTGAACTAACTAACTAACCAACCTAGAGAGTACAGGGCTATTTCAGACAATCTCTGTCACCTTATCAACAGTTACTGAACTAACTAACTAACCAACCTAGAGAGTACAGGGCTATTTCAGACAATCTCTGTCACCTTATCAACAGTTACTGAACTAACTAACTAACCAACCTAGAGAGTACAGGGCTATTTCAGACAATCTCTGTCACCTTATCAACAGTTACTGAACTAACTAACTAACCAACCTAGAGAGTACAGGGCTATGTCAGACAATCTCTGTCACCTTATCAACAGTTACTGAACTAACTAACTAACCAACCTAGAGAGTACAGGGCTATTTCAGACAATCTCTGTCACCTTATCAACAGTTACTGAACTAACTAACTAACCAACCTAGAGAGTACAGGGCTATTTCAGACAATCTCTGTCACCTTATCAACAGTTACTGAACTAACTAACTAACCAACCTAGAGAGTACAGGGCTATTTCAGACAATCTCTGTCACCTTATCAACAGTTACTGAACTAACTAACTAACCAACCTAGAGAGTACAGGGCTATTTCAGACAATCTCTGTCACCTTATCAACAGTTACTGAACTAACTAACTAACCAACCTAGAGAGTACAGGGCTATTTCAGACAATCTCTGTCACCTTATCAACAGTTACTGAACTAACTAACTAACCAACCTAGAGAGTACAGGGCTATTTCAGACAATCTCTGTCACCTTATCAACAGTTACTGAACTAACTAACTAACCAACCTAGAGAGTACAGGGCTATTTCAGACAATCTCTGTCACCTTATCAACAGTTACTGAACTAACTAACTAACCAACCTAGAGAGTACAGGGCTATTTCAGACAATCTCCGTCACCTTATCAACAGTTACTGAACTAACTAACCAACCAACCTAGAGAGTACAGGGCTATTTCAGACAATCTCTGTCACCTTATCAACAGTTACTGAACTAACTAACTAACCAACCTAGAGAGTACAGGGCTATTTCAGACAATCTCTGTCACCTTATCAACAGTTACTGAACTAACTAACTAACCAACCTAGAGAGTACAGGGCTATTTCAGACAATCTCTGTCACCTCATCAACAGTTACTGAACTAACTAACTAACCAACCTAGAGAGTACAGGGCTATTTCAGACAATCTCCATCATCCTATCAACAGTTACTGAACTAACTAACTAACCAACCTAGAGAGTAGAGGGCTATTTCAGACAATCTCTGTCACCTTATCAACAGTTACTGAACTAACTAACTAACCAACCTAGAGAGTACAGGGCTATTTCAGACAATCTCTGTCACCTTATCAACAGTTACTGAACTAACTAACTAACCAACCTAGAGAGTACAGGGCTATTTCAGACAATCTCCATCATCCTATCAACAGTTACTGAACTAACTAACTAACCAACCTAGAGAGTAGAGGGCTATTTCAGACAATCTCTGTCACCTTATCAACAGTTACTGAACTAACTAACTAACCAACCTAGAGAGTAGAGGGCTATTTCAGACAATCTCTGTCACCTCATCAACAGTTACTGAACTAACTAACTAACCAACCTAGAGAGTACAGGGCTATTTCAGACAATCTCTGTCACCTCATCAACAGTTACTGAACTAACTAACTAACCAACCTAGAGAGTACAGGGCTATTTCAGACAATCTCTGTCACCTTATCAACAGTTACTGAACTAACTAACTAACCAACCTAGAGAGTAGAGGGCTATTTCAGACAATCTCTGTCACCTTATCAACAGTTACTGAACTAACTAACTAACCAACCTAGAGAGTACAGGGCTATTTCAGACAATCTCTGTCACCTCATCAACATTTACTGAACTAACTAACTAACCAACCTAGAGAGTACAGGGCTATTTCAGACAATCTCCATCATCCTATCAACAGTTACTGAACTAACTAACTAACCAACCTAGAGAGTAGAGGGCTATTTCAGACAATCTCTGTCACCTTATCAACAGTTACTGAACTAACTAACTAACCAACCTAGAGAGTAGAGGGCTATTTCAGACAATCTCTGTCACCTTATCAACATTTACTGAACTAACTAACTAACCAACCTAGAGAGTACAGGGCTATTTCAGACAATCTCTGTCACCTTATCAACAGTTACTGAACTAACTAACTAACCAACCTAGAGAGTACAGGGCTATTTCAGACAATCTCTGTCACCTCATCAACAGTTACTGAACTAACTAACTAACCAACCTAGAGAGTAGAGGGCTATTTCAGACAATCTCTGTCACCTCATCAACATTTACTGAACTAACTAACTAACCAACCTAGAGAGTACAGGGCTATTTCAGACAATCTCTGTCACCTCATCAACAGTTACTGAACTAACTAACTAACCAACCTAGAGAGTAGAGGGCTATTTCAGACAATCTCTGTCACCTCATCAACATTTACTGAACTAACTAACTAACCAACCTAGAGAGTACAGGGCTATTTCAGACAATCTCTGTCACCTTATCAACAGTTACTGAACTAACTAACTAACCAACCTAGAGAGTAGAGGGCTATTTCAGACAATCTCTGTCACCTTATTAACAGTTACTGAACTAACTAACTAACCAACCTAGAGAGTACAGGGCTATTTCAGACAATCTCTGTCACCTTATCAACAGTTACTGAACTAACTAACTAACCAACCTAGAGAGTACAGGGCTATTTCAGACAATCTCTGTCACCTTATCAACAGTTACTGAACTAACTAACTAACCAACCTAGAGAGTACAGGGCTATTTCAGACAATCTCTGTCACCTTATCAACAGTTACTGAACTAACTAACTAACCAACCTAGAGAGTACAGGGCTATTTCAGACAATCTCTGTCACCTTATCAACAGTTACTGAACTAACTAACTAACCAACCTAGAGAGTACAGGGCTATTTCAGACAATCTCCGTCACCTTATCAACAGTTACTGAACTAACTAACCAACCAACCTAGAGAGTACAGGGCTATTTCAGACAATCTCTGTCACCTTATCAACAGTTACTGAACTAACTAACTAACCAACCTAGAGAGTACAGGGCTATTTCAGACAATCTCTGTCACCTTATCAACAGTTACTGAACTAACTAACTAACCAACCTAGAGAGTACAGGGCTATTTCAGACAATCTCTGTCACCTCATCAACAGTTACTGAACTAACTAACTAACCAACCTAGAGAGTACAGGGCTATTTCAGACAATCTCCATCATCCTATCAACAGTTACTGAACTAACTAACTAACCAACCTAGAGAGTAGAGGGCTATTTCAGACAATCTCTGTCACCTTATCAACAGTTACTGAACTAACTAACTAACCAACCTAGAGAGTACAGGGCTATTTCAGACAATCTCTGTCACCTCATCAACATTTACTGAACTAACTAACTAACCAACCTAGAGAGTACAGGGCTATTTCAGACAATCTCCATCATCCTATCAACAGTTACTGAACTAACTAACTAACCAACCCAGAGAGTACAGGGCTATTTCAGACAATCTCTGTCACCTTATCAACAGTTACTGAACTAACTAACTAACCAACCTAGAGAGTACAGGGCTATTTCAGACAATCTCTGTCACCTCATCAACAGTTACTGAACTAACTAACTAACCAACCTAGAGAGTAGAGGGCTATTTCAGACAATCTCTGTCACCTCATCAACATTTACTGAACTAACTAACTAACCAACCTAGAGAGTACAGGGCTATTTCAGACAATCTCTGTCACCTCATCAACAGTTACTGAACTAACTAACTAACCAACCTAGAGAGTAGAGGGCTATTTCAGACAATCTCTGTCACCTTATCAACAGTTACTGAACTAACTAACTAACCAACCTAGAGAGTAGAGGGCTATTTCAGACAATCTCTGTCACCTTATTAACAGTTACTGAACTAACTAACTAACCAACCTAGAGAGTAGAGGGCTATTTCAGACAATCTCTGTCACCTTATCAACAGTTACTGAACTAACTAACTAACCAACCTAGAGAGTACAGGGCTATTTCAGACAATCTCTGTCACCTCATCAACAGTTACTGAACTAACTAACTAACCAACCTAGAGAGTAGAGGGCTATTTCAGACAATCTCTGTCACCTCATCAACATTTACTGAACTAACTAACTAACCAACCTAGAGAGTACAGGGCTATTTCAGACAATCTCCATCATCCTATCAACAGTTACTGAACTAACTAACTAACCAACCTAGAGAGTAGAGGGCTATTTCAGACAATCTCTGTCACCTTATCAACAGTTACTGAACTAACTAACTAACCAACCTAGAGAGTACAGGGCTATTTCAGACAATCTCTGTCACCTCATCAACAGTTACTGAACTAACTAACTAACCAACCTAGAGAGTAGAGGGCTATTTCAGACAATCTCTGTCACCTCATCAACATTTACTGAACTAACTAACTAACCAACCTAGAGAGTACAGGGCTATTTCAGACAATCTCCATCATCCTATCAACAGTTACTGAACTAACTAACTAACCAACCTAGAGAGTAGAGGGCTATTTCAGACAATCTCTGTCACCTTATCAACAGTTACTGAACTAACTAACTAACCAACCTAGAGAGTACAGGGCTATTTCAGACAATCTCTGTCACCTTATCAACAGTTACTGAACTAACTAACTAACCAACCTAGAGAGTACAGGGCTATTTCAGACAATCTCTGTCACCTCATCAACAGTTACTGAACTAACTAACTAACCAACCTAGAGAGTAGAGGGCTATTTCAGACAATCTCTGTCACCTCATCAACATTTACTGAACTAACTAACTAACCAACCTAGAGAGTACAGGGCTATTTCAGACAATCTCCATCATCCTATCAACAGTTACTGAACTAACTAACTAACCAACCTAGAGAGTAGAGGGCTATTTCAGACAATCTCTGTCACCTTATCAACAGTTACTGAACTAACTAACTAACCAACCTAGAGAGTACAGGGCTATTTCAGACAATCTCTGTCACCTCATCAACATTTACTGAACTAACTAACTAACCAACCTAGAGAGTACAGGGCTATTTCAGACAATCTCCATCATCCTATCAACAGTTACTGAACTAACTAACTAACCAACCTAGAGAGTAGAGGGCTATTTCAGACAATCTCTGTCACCTTATCAACAGTTACTGAACTAACTAACTAACCAACCTAGAGAGTACAGGGCTATTTCAGACAATCTCCATCATCCTATCAACAGTTACTGAACTAACTAACTAACCAACCTAGAGAGTAGAGGGCTATTTCAGACAATCTCTGTCACCTTATCAACAGTTACTGAACTAACTAACTAACCAACCTAGAGAGTACAGGGCTATTTCAGACAATCTCTGTCACCTCATCAACATTTACTGAACTAACTAACTAACCAACCTAGAGAGTACAGGGCTATTTCAGACAATCTCCATCATCCTATCAACAGTTACTGAACTAACTAACTAACCAACCCAGAGAGTACAGGGCTATTTCAGACAATCTCTGTCACCTTATCAACAGTTACTGAACTAACTAACTAACCAACCTAGAGAGTACAGGGCTATTTCAGACAATCTCTGTCACCTCATCAACAGTTACTGAACTAACTAACTAACCAACCTAGAGAGTAGAGGGCTATTTCAGACAATCTCTGTCACCTCATCAACATTTACTGAACTAACTAACTAACCAACCTAGAGAGTACAGGGCTATTTCAGACAATCTCTGTCACCTCATCAACAGTTACTGAACTAACTAACTAACCAACCTAGAGAGTAGAGGGCTATTTCAGACAATCTCTGTCACCTCATCAACAGTTACTGAACTAACTAACTAACCAACCTAGAGAGTAGAGGGCTATTTCAGACAATCTCTGTCACCTTATTAACAGTTACTGAACTAACTAACTAACCAACCTAGAGAGTAGAGGGCTATTTCAGACAATCTCTGTCACCTTATCAACAGTTACTGAACTAACTAACTAACCAACCTAGAGAGTACAGGGCTATTTCAGACAATCTCTGTCACCTTATCAACAGTTACTGAACTAACTAACTAACCAACCTAGAGAGTACAGGGCTATTTCAGACAATCTCTGTCACCTCATCAACAGTTACTGAACTAACTAACTAACCAACCTAGAGAGTAGAGGGCTATTTCAGACAATCTCTGTCACCTCATCAACATTTACTGAACTAACTAACTAACCAACCTAGAGAGTACAGGGCTATTTCAGACAATCTCCATCATCCTATCAACAGTTACTGAACTAACTAACTAACCAACCTAGAGAGTAGAGGGCTATTTCAGACAATCTCTGTCACCTTATCAACAGTTACTGAACTAACTAACTAACCAACCTAGAGAGTACAGGGCTATTTCAGACAATCTCTGTCACCTCATCAACAGTTACTGAACTAACTAACTAACCAACCTAGAGAGTAGAGGGCTATTTCAGACAATCTCTGTCACCTCATCAACATTTACTGAACTAACTAACTAACCAACCTAGAGAGTACAGGGCTATTTCAGACAATCTCCATCATCCTATCAACAGTTACTGAACTAACTAACTAACCAACCTAGAGAGTAGAGGGCTATTTCAGACAATCTCTGTCACCTTATCAACAGTTACTGAACTAACTAACTAACCAACCTAGAGAGTACAGGGCTATTTCAGACAATCTCTGTCACCTTATCAACAGTTACTGAACTAACTAACTAACCAACCTAGAGAGTACAGGGCTATTTCAGACAATCTCTGTCACCTCATCAACATTTACTGAACTAACTAACTAACCAACCTAGAGAGTACAGGGCTATTTCAGACAATCTCTGTCACCTCATCAACAGTTACTGAACTAACTAACTAACCAACCTAGAGAGTAGAGGGCTATTTCAGACAATCTCTGTCACCTCATCAACAGTTACTGAACTAACTAACTAACCAACCTAGAGAGTACAGGGCTATTTCAGACAATCTCTGTCACCTTATCAACAGTTACTGAACTAACTAACTAACCAACCTAGAGAGTACAGGGCTATTTCAGACAATCTCTGTCACCTTATCAACAGTTACTGAACTAACTAACTAACCAACCTAGAGAGTAGAGGGCTATTTCAGACAATCTCTGTCACCTTATCAACAGTTACTGAACTAACTAACTAACCAACCTAGAGAGTAGAGGGCTATTTCAGACAATCTCTGTCACCTCATCAACAGTTACTGAACTAACTAACTAACCAACCTAGAGAGTACAGGGCTATTTCAGACAATCTCTGTCACCTTATTAACAGTTACTGAACTAACTAACTAACCAACCTAGAGAGTACAGGGCTATTTCAGACAATCTCTGTCACCTCATCAACATTTACTGAACTAACTAACTAACCAACCTAGAGAGTACAGGGCTATTTCAGACAATCTCTGTCACCTTATCAACAGTTACTGAACTAACTAACTAACCAACCTAGAGAGTACAGGGCTATTTCAGACAATCTCTGTCACCTCATCAACAGTTACTGAACTAACTAACTAACCAACCTAGAGAGTAGAGGGCTATTTCAGACAATCTCTGTCACCTCATCAACATTTACTGAACTAACTAACTAACCAACCTAGAGAGTACAGGGCTATTTCAGACAATCTCCATCATCCTATCAACAGTTACTGAACTAACTAACTAACCAACCTAGAGAGTAGAGGGCTATTTCAGACAATCTCTGTCACCTTATCAACAGTTACTGAACTAACTAACTAACCAACCTAGAGAGTACAGGGCTATTTCAGACAATCTCTGTCACCTCATCAACAGTTACTGAACTAACTAACTAACCAACCTAGAGAGTAGAGGGCTATTTCAGACAATCTCTGTCACCTCATCAACATTTACTGAACTAACTAACTAACCAACCTAGAGAGTACAGGGCTATTTCAGACAATCTCCATCATCCTATCAACAGTTACTGAACTAACTAACTAACCAACCTAGAGAGTACAGGGCTATTTCAGACAATCTCTGTCACCTTATCAACAGTTACTGAACTAACTAACTAACCAACCTAGAGAGTACAGGGCTATTTCAGACAATCTCTGTCACCTCATCAACAGTTACTGAACTAACTAACTAACCAACCTAGAGAGTAGAGGGCTATTTCAGACAATCTCTGTCACCTCATCAACATTTACTGAACTAACTAACTAACCAACCTAGAGAGTACAGGGCTATTTCAGACAATCTCCATCATCCTATCAACAGTTACTGAACTAACTAACTAACCAACCTAGAGAGTAGAGGGCTATTTCAGACAATCTCTGTCACCTTATCAACAGTTACTGAACTAACTAACTAACCAACCTAGAGAGTACAGGGCTATTTCAGACAATCTCTGTCACCTCATCAACAGTTACTGAACTAACTAACTAACCAACCTAGAGAGTAGAGGGCTATTTCAGACAATCTCTGTCACCTCATCAACATTTACTGAACTAACTAACTAACCAACCTAGAGAGTACAGGGCTATTTCAGACAATCTCCATCATCCTATCAACAGTTACTGAACTAACTAACTAACCAACCTAGAGAGTAGAGGGCTATTTCAGACAATCTCTGTCACCTTATCAACAGTTACTGAACTAACTAACTAACCAACCTAGAGAGTACAGGGCTATTTCAGACAATCTCTGTCACCTTATCAACAGTTACTGAACTAACTAACTAACCAACCTAGAGAGTACAGGGCTATTTCAGACAATCTCTGTCACCTCATCAACATTTACTGAACTAACTAACTAACCAACCTAGAGAGTACAGGGCTATTTCAGACAATCTCCATCATCCTATCAACAGTTACTGAACTAACTAACTAACCAACCTAGAGAGTAGAGGGCTATTTCAGACAATCTCTGTCACCTCATCAACAGTTACTGAACTAACTAACTAACCAACCTAGAGAGTACAGGGCTATTTCAGACAATCTCTGTCACCTTATCAACAGTTACTGAACTAACTAACTAACCAACCTAGAGAGTACAGGGCTATTTCAGACAATCTCTGTCACCTTATCAACAGTTACTGAACTAACTAACTAACCAACCTAGAGAGTAGAGGGCTATTTCAGACAATCTCTGTCACCTTATCAACAGTTACTGAACTAACTAACTAACCAACCTAGAGAGTAGAGGGCTATTTCAGACAATCTCTGTCACCTCATCAACAGTTACTGAACTAACTAACTAACCAACCTAGAGAGTAGAGGGCTATTTCAGACAATCTCTGTCACCTTATTAACAGTTACTGAACTAACTAACTAACCAACCTAGAGAGTACAGGGCTATTTCAGACAATCTCTGTCACCTCATCAACATTTACTGAACTAACTAACTAACCAACCTAGAGAGTACAGGGCTATTTCAGACAATCTCCATCATCCTATCAACAGTTACTGAACTAACTAACTAACCAACCTAGAGAGTAGAGGGCTATTTCAGACAATCTCTGTCACCTCATCAACAGTTACTGAACTAACTAACTAACCAACCTAGAGAGTACAGGGCTATTTCAGACAATCTCTGTCACCTTATCAACAGTTACTGAACTAACTAACTAACCAACCTAGAGAGTACAGGGCTATTTCAGACAATCTCTGTCACCTTATCAACAGTTACTGAACTAACTAACTAACCAACCTAGAGAGTAGAGGGCTATTTCAGACAATCTCTGTCATCTTATCAACAGTTACTGAACTAACTAACTAACCAACCTAGAGAGTACAGGGCTATTTCAGACAATCTCTGTCACCTTATTAACAGTTACTGAACTAACTAACTAACCAACCTAGAGACTACAGGGCTATTTCAGACAATCTCTGTCACCTTATCAACAGTTACTGAACTAACTAACTAACCAACCTAGAGAGTAGAGGGCTATTTCAGACAATCTCTGTCACCTTATTAACAGTTACTGAACTAACTAACTAACCAACCTAGAGAGTACAGGGCTATTTCAGACAATCTCTGTCACCTTATCAACAGTTACTGAACTAACTAACTAACCAACCTAGAGAGTAGAGGGCTATTTCAGACAATCTCTGTCACCTTATCAACAGTTACTGAACTAACTAACTAACCAACCTAGAGAGTAGAGGGCTATTTCAGACAATCTCTGTCACCTCATCAACAGTTACTGAACTAACTAACTAACCAACCTAGAGAGTAGAGGGCTATTTCAGACAATCTCTGTCACCTTATTAACAGTTACTGAACTAACTAACTAACCAACCTAGAGAGTACAGGGCTATTTCAGACAATCTCTGTCACCTTATCAACAGTTACTGAACTAACTAACTAACCAACCTAGAGAGTACAGGGCTATTTCAGACAATCTCCATCATCCTATCAACAGTTACTGAACTAACTAACTAACCAATCTAGAGAGTACAGGGCTATTTCAGACAATGTCTGTCACCTCATCAACAGTTACTGAACTAACTAACTAACCAACCTAGAGAGTACAGGGCTATTTCAGACAATCTCTGTCACCTTATCAACAGTTACTGAACTAACTAACTAACCAACCTAGAGAGTACAGGGCTATTTCAGACAATCTCTGTCACCTTATCAACAGTTACTGAACTAACTAACTAACCAACCTAGAGAGTACAGGGCTATTTCAGACAATCTCCATCATCCTATCAACAGTTTCTGAATTTACTAAGGATCCTTTAAAGCTGTAAAGTAAAGTTCCTGTTATCTGCCTAAAAAAACCAAAAATTACACTGCATGATTAGTTTGTGCATTTTACTCCCTTACATTAGGGTTATGAAAGATTTCTAAAAGGTTGATTGGATGGGTAGGAGTTTCTAATCATTTTCTAAATAACAGGATCTTTGAGTACATTTTCAAATGTAGGCAGTTTTAGGTTTCTTTAAAAACTTGACCTTTAGTGTGAATATCTGTTTTGTTAATAGAAATCTTTGAATTTTAATGACTCATTCATCACTTGACCATATAATCTTGGTCTCTGGCTGCTGATTGCAAATAGCAGTAGCTGGTGCTCTCATGCATGTGTCACATGTCTTGCATTTATTTGTCTGTCAACTGATAATAGGTGTGCAAACATGTTTGTCTTGTTTTCTGTGACATTTTGTATACACATGCTCACACACACATACATATACACATAATTATGCATTATGATGTAATACTGCTTATTTGCCATTTTGATGATTTAATACATTGTGTTATCATTGGCACAGTTTTGTGTTTGTATGTTGTTGTGTCTTACACCAGTCTTATCAATGGAGATAACTGCTTTATGTGGGAGACAACTCTGGTGAGAAATGGGGTGCCATTGTTATCCACTAGAAAGTGTTGCTTATGTTACCATGTGGGTCTTGGCACTTCCAACTTTAGCAGGGAAAAAGCTTGATTTGTTTTCAATTTTTAGATGGGAGGGGTGGATTTATGTGTTGGCTGGCTGCTTGGTGTTGAATAGTGAGAAGAAACCATGCTATGGAAACGCACCAAACTAAACTTGGAGTTTCATCCCTTGTAGTCTAGTAGTCTAACCACTGGGGCACTGGTGCATAAGGTATCTTCATGATCTGTGGAATCTTCAACTGGAAACATGCTCATGTGATGTATACTGAGAGATTTGATTCTAATTAATACTTCTGATACTTTTATACACAACACCTCAAATTCTCTGTCTTTTTTTAATTATATGCCATCCCATGAATTTTGTTAGCATGTATCACAGTGTTCTTACCTGGCCATGATAAATGTGAGAATGAAGGAAAAACAATGAGACTTTGTTGTAGTGTTTGATGATTACTCTTCAATTAAATCTCCACTTAGACTTTGATATGATGGTGTTCTGCCAGACAGACAGGCTGAATTGGTTCTGAATTTGTCATTTAATAATGTAGCTTTCTGCATGTTAAAGTTAGGTGCTGCACCTTGTTTTAACTCTGACTGAGGTCTGGCCCAACAGTCTTAGAATTTCCTGAGATTTAAAAAAAATAAAAAGAATTCCTTACAATTTTGTGTAAGAAAGGAAAAAACTACTGGTCTTTTTCCTAGGCTCAAGTACTATATGACTACCAAGCTCAAAGGGCAGACGAATTGTCACTTATCCAAGGGGATATAATCTTAATCTTGTACAAGGACAGCGAGAACTGGTGGATGGGAGAGTCATGTGACGGCCAGCAAGGCTTTTTACCCGCCAGTTATGTCGTGGAGCGAGGTATGGTTGATTTTCCACGAAGCTTTGATGTTTATTTATTTAAAAAAAAAAAAAACTTGTGCATTTCTCGTCGGTAAGTTTAATTTAATCCAGACAACCGAGAAAAGTTCACAAATCTTTATGATCGTCCCTGAACAAATTCAAAAGCTTGGACGAAGCTGGTTGGTGATGCCAGTTCTGCTTTAGACAGATGTGGGATATTGATTTGGAGCTTCTGTCACTACAGAGAAAATACTGCTTACACCTGTAGATCTGGAATTATTCTGGTTTACATGATACACATGCACACAGTCTTCTCAGATTACCCATGTGAGAGATTGATAGATACATTTTAGATTTTGGATGCATAATTATATGTGTGGGTCATAGCTGATATAATCTCGGTCATTAACATGGACAAGTACGATGCCTGTGCTGTTACATCAGCAGACATGCACTTAAGGTGATTTATCACTGTGTACGAACATTTATCAAGTGTCTGGATGAACCATGATGTGTTCAAATGTTGTTGTTATGCAGACACTTTCGAGTTTTCTTTCAGAAGTGTTACAGGTGCCTGCATCAGATATGGAAGTGGCAGCATAACTAATGAGATAATAAGCGAAACTCGGAAAGTTCTCATGTTAGTGGTAGCCACATTATATGGGGGCTATTTCAGTAAATAGAGTTTAAGTGATGGTAGAAATTTAAAGCTGCTGTACAGAATCTGAAACGAAATTTGCTACTGACAATTAAGGGGGGGGTTGTTTCCATAATGTGTTGCTATTGAAGTTGACATGAGAGAAGCCAGCTAAAAGTTACTTGACCTGTTAGGAGTTTGCGACATAGACAAGCAGCTGCATTAATTATTGGCTGCTAACAATCAGAAAGGAAGGGTTTTGCTGTTGTTTAGTTTCTGCAGGTAGTCAGCTTTTGTACTATTGCATTGTGGGAATGCTGCTTCAATTACTGCCAAGACAAGAGTTAATTTTAAATTCCATTCCACTCCTACTTTTTACTGTGTTATCCCCCCCTTTTCCTGCTCTTAGTTATGGGGGGGGTAGTGTATCCATGGCATTTCCTGCTCATTGGTGCCTGGAGAAGCTGGGAAGATATAAGGAGTCTGACCACAACCAGGCAAAGGCCAAAGGTCAAGGGGCTGAAAGAGACTAGCAATACATACAAGGTGTGACCCCTCCAGAAAAAACCCTGCAGATGTTTATGGCTATATGTAGTATGTTAATCCATGGTACTTTTGATGCATATTTTAGTATGTTTAGCCTTGGTAATATGTGATAAGTATGGAACTTTAGCAGATATGTAGCTTCTAACTTCTATTTGGGCCACTTGAGCAGTTTTTTTGTAAGGGAAGCTTATTTACCTTTCTGATAATCTCACATATAACAGTTTCTGCTTCCCTATTGGTGGTGGCTGTAGCGCAATAGCGTCTTTAGTTAACACCAGTTCTTTAGTCACTGTGTACTATGCATGCAACAGAGGAAACATTTAATCTAAATTGCATGATAGAAACTGTTTTCCTTAACCATTTTGAATTCAAAACGAGGGAGCTAACTCTTGCTGGTTTGCTCTTAATCTTCAAATGATAATAGAATTGACTTCTGACATGTGAGAGGTGACATCTTTGATGTGCAAGTGCACTGAACAGTGACATTAGTCTTGACTGGAACCCTTTATTTTTAGATGTGGGAAGCAACCAAAGATGCCAGGGAGTTACATCAAACTGAGCCAGCTCCAGGCAGTATGTGAACTGGGGCCCTCACCCATAGCAGGCCACATTCTAACTGTCCTCCCCTAGGTTTACTACTCCACTGCCTGAATTATACCAGTTTCTCCAGTGATTACATTAAAAAAATTACTACCTTTTATAATAATTTCTATGAGAAAAGCATCTGAATAGTTTTATTTTTCCTTTTGTTGTTTTTTTAGAGAAATAAGCTAAATCGTGTACTGATTCTTACATTTACATTTAAAACGGATCCCTAAATTTAATAAAATTCAGACATTATGTGCACTTCCCAAACGCTGGATGTGTACATGTACATTAGCATGACACTCATTAACTGTTATGAAATGATTATTGGCAAAGCCATTATGATAACGAGTTTTGTGCCAATCAAAAAAAAAGGATCATATTAACAATCCCAAACTTATTAAAAGTGCCCTGTGATCTTATGTTTGCATGTAACGCACTTGTTACTTCATCATTGTTCTCACCCTCAGTGTATTTATTTATTTATGTGCAATTTGCCTTGATGTTCACAATGGAAATTTATTTTATTGATCTGTTTTTTTTTTAAATACAAAAAAAAAAAAAAAATTTTATTATTATTATTATTATTATTATTATCTTATTTTTAAAATTAGGCTGATTATAGGTACAGCTTTCCTTTCAAATGTTTTGCATTGTTTCCCTCAAGGATGCATTATACCCAAATGTTGTTGTCATTCTGTTTTTAGATCTTGATGAAGTGAAAGATTTTTTTATAATGTTGTTAGTAAATATAATAATAGATGGGGAGTCTGGTTTGGGGACATTTGATATAAATTATCATGGTCCAAAACTGTGCTTTACTGGAAGTAACTCCCACCCAGCTAAGAATTTGTAAATGGTTAAAAGATAAATGTGTAGCTTAGGCTCCAACTCTCCCGATTGTCTCTCCTCTGCAGTAGAACCTCTCATTATATGGCTTGTTTGCTGTGTATAGTTTTAACCAATTAAATTGGTCGATTTAAGCCAACTTCATTTCTGTTCCTGTGTAAAATCTCTATTCTACTGTAATACGTTCATCTTGTGTTGAAAATGTCTAATGAAGAGAGTTGGTTTTGCATGAAGAATCCAAGAAAAACCTCTTTGATAAACACAGCAAATTACAGTTCCATGAATTTCCAAGAATGAGTGAAAGAAAAACAGGATGACGTTTAGCCAGTATATTGTATTTAACAAACATTTGGGTTCTCTAAAGAATGTGCTCCTTGTTTTCATCTACTTTCAGTTGGAGCTCTGCATACTGACCATCTAATCTAGGAAAATATCACAAATTTTTTTTTTTTAAATTGCTGAATTTTTTAGCAACATGCTATTGTGTTGTATGGGCCACCTAATTTACATAAAATAGTGATGGAGACTTGGCAGTCAAACAGCAGTTTGCAGATTTAAATCCAGCTCCAAATGCTTGTACTGTCAAGAAAATAAAAATGACTACTGCAAACACCTAATACAAATTAACATCATTGCAATCCAGAACAGCTCTCAGGATTATACCTTGAAGAAAGCACTATATGGGCATCTTTGCCATTATGAGGTTTATCCATCATGTCTAAAAGTGTGAATACTATTTCTTTTTCCTTTTTTTTTTTTAGAGACATTCTAGCATTCACTAGCCAGATGTGAATCTGTTTCTCTTTAAAATGGCATATGGATGACAGCAGTGTAAAATAGTGCAACTGTCAGTCTGGAATAATAATTGTAAACTGAAAGAAAGAGATGTTGGATGGTATACTGCTAGTGCCAGATTTATTCAGTTGGGTGTTGCTTTTTTCAGTCCATGCATCTTACCAAACTGTTTCTTTGTGTCCATTCTCCTTTGTTAACAACATCAACTGTTTCTTCTCCAATATCCAAGATTTCCTCAGTTCCCTGTTTATCATCATCATCATTTATATGTTAGATACACTGATGTCATAGTAAAGTACTTCAAGAAGCATTTCTTTGAGATTCTGGGATGTGTGTGTGTCTCTCTCTCTCTCATTTCTTTCAATACCAAATGTGTTGCACCTGGATGTGAACTGGTTGTTACAGCAGTGGAGAAAACTCTTCTTTTATGTGCTGATGGTATCTCTCTTTTCCAGATTTTCTTCTCCTGTGCTTTTATGCTCACACATTACCATCTGGGATCTTTTCCATTGTTTAGAGTTTACACCAGACCATGGGTTCACTGACTTTTCATCTCTGTTTCTGTGCAAACCTGGGAGGGAGGGAGAGGGCACTCCCACACACAATAGTTGAAAATATCCATAGCTGGCCAGCCAACCAAAACCAAGCTTTTGTCCTCTCCCAGATCTACCCCATTGTGTGTGAAGCCATAGAATTGGAAGGAACTGACACAGGCTTTTTCCAGGTCAGCATGGAGAACAAAAAGCAGCAGCTGGTGGTAGTTTTTAATGGATCTGGTTTTGCGTTTTTGGATCCCCCCAACTTTGCTTCAGTTCTGGCTTAAAGAAAGAAGGGATAAAAAAACAGTTTGAACCAATTCATGGTTCCAGTTTGGGTTGACTCCATGATTTGTACTTATAAGCTATTATTTCCACATCATTTCTGGCCATTAATTAAAGTTCAGCACGATGCCAGTTGCACGCGCCACCGAATAAAAACCTCATCAGTTGGTTTATCGAGGCATTGCTAAAACCACAGAGACACTGTCACAGTTGTTGCTCCTGAACACGCTGGTATTAAAAGCTTGTCATTGTTGTCTTCCGGAGCAAATCACTTTCTCGTTCTAAGGTTTTACCTGTGTTGTACTCAACCATCAACAAGGCAATAAGGTTGGAAAAGAGGGGTGGGGAAGCGGAAATTAATTAGGGGTGAGCCAAGGTCAGAAACTCTTGACAAATTGTGCAAGAAAAAATTTTCTCCACCTTAAAAAAACAAACATACTTTGGACTGCAGGCCATTCTGGTACTGGCGGGGACTTTTAGAATGCCATAGTTAGGCACAAATTAATTAATAACTCGGGAGAGATTTTTTTTTTTCTTTGTAGCCAAACAGTTCTTAATCTTTGCCTTGTTGAATCTCGTTTCCAGTGATTGTAACTAGCACTCTTTGCCAAGGCTCGACTGCTGAGCCATCTTGAAGGAAAGATGGTGCGCCTGCAAATGTGCATAGGGAACACTAATGTTCACACGCTTTGCTTTTAACGTGTGTTGGTTACTACCATTTACTACTGAGTTTCAGTGCAAAAATTACCAACTGTAAAGTATCCACCACTTATGGTTTCTGTTTTTTGTTTCTTATAAAGTGAGAGTAGGAGGAAGTGGTTGGTTGTTTGTTGCTATTATTGATGTTTGTGTTTTTGGAGACTCCTTCCTGTTCAGTGTATTGGACTAAACTATAAGCTGGCACCATTTGTGGTGGAGGTCAGGGTCGGATTAATGGCTTCTGGTGGTGGGAGTCGGGGTCAGATTAATAGCCTCTGGTGGTGAGGGTCACGGTCAGATTAATAGTCTAGTCTGGTGGTTGGGGTCATGGTCAGATTAATGGCCTCTGGTGGTGGTGGTGGTCAGGGTCAGATTAATAGCCTAGTCTGGTGGTGGGAGTCATGGTTGGATTAATGGCCTTTGGTGGTTGGGTCATGGTCAGATTAATAGCCTAGTCTGGTGGTGGGAGTCATGGTTGGATTAATGGCCTCTGGTGGTTGGGTCATGGTCAGATTAATGGCCTCTGGTGGTGATGGTCAGGGTCAGATTAATGGCCTAGTCTGGTGGTGGGAGTCATGGTCAGATTAATGGCCTCTGGTGGTGGAGGTCAGGGTCAAATTAAATAATTTTAAAAAGCAACATAAAACTGTAAATAAACTTTCATGTTGTTTACCTTTTTAATAATTTTTTTGAAAAGTTGGTGTTTGTAACTAGTCTCTATTGTAGAGCACATGATGTCAGAACCATCTTTGTACCATCAGCATGTAGGTAATTGAAGCAGAATTCAAACAGCCTTTTAGGTATGGCTGCTGTAACTGCACCTCAAGGGTGGCTGGTGCGTACACCTTAGAGGAACTATGTTACGCAACAGCGAGAGTGAAACCAACAAACAACAAATACTAATGACTTCCAAAAAATATACTATACCCAGCAGTGATATTATTACAATCCTATCACGGACAGTTAATACAGTTAAATCCAGATGTATGTTACTCACGGGTAACTAAACTCAATCCAACACTGCAATACAGTAAATAGGGTAGCCAACACAAAAACTTATCTGAAGCTGCTCTGGATATGGTCTCTCTGGTTGCTTGGTTGGTTGAGAAATCTGTTGTCTTCTGTTGTTTACAGGTACTGCTTGATATTCACTTGTGGGTTAACAGTTCTTCTGAGAAAGGATCCTCCTGTAGGTCTTCTTTTATAGAGTATCATTTGCATGACAATGGACGTACCTGGACAGAGGTCAGTGTACCTGGTCAACTGTCTATTAAGGTGGTATCAGCAGGACAATGGACAGAGGTCAGTGTACCTGGTCAACATTTATAAAAGATCCCTGATGCCATGATGACCAAACCTGGCCTCCCAGTGTCCAGGCGCCACAATAACAAATGAGTCCCACCAGAATTTCCTATCTCTCTCACTCAAACCAGTTCCATGATAAAAATAAATTTTTAAAAAAAACCACATATATATGAGGGCTGGTAACAGATAGTGATCTTGCTTATCACCACAGACCGCCTTAAAAATAAAGATCACACAAACAGTTGCTGCATTCGAAGGAAAATGAAGAACTGACCAAACTCATAATTAATTAGGTAAAGATTGCATATTTAAAAAATTTTTTAAAATTTTATTATTTTTTCTAAAGGGAACTCAATTCTGGATCTTACAGATGTTGGGATGAGGGAGATGGAAGATAAGAGAAAGCAGGTCTGTATCTTTGTTAGCCTTATTTGATGGGGGCACTAGCTGTGGTTGTCATTTTAACTCTCTGTATACCAACCACTAGGGGGTGCTCCGTCAAACTTGCATTACTCTGCACAAGTTAGACCGTAAGGGCTGTGACACACACACAGTAAATCCCTTGTTAATCTAATCATCCTTTGTGACAACAAATCCATTTATTGCTCCAACCCCACATGCTTTGCATTGCAATTGTGCGGGGCTAAATACGCAGCCAGTTCAACTCAAATATGAACTGGTGCTTCTGGGCTGGAATGTGTGGCAGAGGGAAGGTACCCTGAAGTGATGCCAGTGTTTTGTTTTGTCTTGATAAATAAATGCTTATGATGGTAAGTTTTAATATCTGTTCACTTACTTACATTAAACGCAGACAGGGTTAATAAATATTTTATAATTTTTGCACTACACATTTATTCCACCTGGCCAAAAGTATTAAAGAATTGAAACGAAAATAGGAGATTCTCTAGTCTGTGTCGTGGGAAAACTCGTGTGGTTGTGAGATGACACACGATCTGCTGGATCTCGCGTGAAAGCTGCGAGAGGTTCTGTGCTGTGGCTTTACAGGGAGAATGGCGGCAGTCCGTCAAGTCGCCAAGCACAGTGGCTGCTGGGGTCCATCGAGACATTAATTAGTCTTCTCGGTGTCATGGAAAACCCCCAGCTCTGGTCACTGACAGGTCATGGGAGGTGTATCCTGCAGACTTGTGGAACACACTGTGACAGGTAACAGACCATGCTTACAGTGGCTAAAATAGCAGAATCTTCAACAGCGAATGACAAGAGTCTGCTCGACATATGGTCCTGGAGCTGCATGTTAGGGTGTCAGCAGCAACAGCAGCACACACACACACACACAGACAGACACACACACATGCACATTGCTGCTCAGTGCAAAGAACAAAAAAAAGAAGACCTTTTGCATGGAGCATTATGGCTGGAGAACCAACCAATGGAAGAAGGTCGTGAGGAAATGCTGGACCCAATCTACATGCATAATTCCATCAGTCCAGACTCTTGGAGTTTGTGGCATCATGGCTTAGGGTACATTTAATTGGCATAATCCTGTATCCAGGCGAGATGGGATAGTTTATTATATCACCACTACCATTCATCAGGCTGGTATTTACTAGGATTCTTTGTAACATGCTAATGTGGCTTCGCACTTTACCTGGTCAGCCCAATCTACTGATCTCAGTTCCATCAAGCATCTGTGGGATATCTTGGAACAACAACACAAAGCCCATCCCTAGCTATCTTCTCTGGACTAAGTGTGCTCTTGAACGAATGGCTACAAATGCCACGTAGATGCCATCTTGTAGAATCCATGCCATGATATGATGATACTTCCCTTTAGGCCAAAGAAGATGAATTGAGGACATTCTTTATTATTTTGGCCAGGAACCATATGGTTTTCCATTGATGAGAAAGAACTTTCTTAGGTCACTGATTAGCTTACAGCTACAGTACAGCAACAGGCTGCTGGATTTCAGACTGTACAATAATAAAAATAAAAGAAGCAACTAACTAAGGAGATGTTTACCTCCATCATTACAATTTTACAATAAAAATTAATTGCAAAGACAGAGATAATATTCCACCATTAACTAGATTACAATTTCCATCATCAAACCAAACCTTCCATGTAATAAAACTAAGGAGAATATAATGACTGGAATCACTTGTAAAGTATTATTATTAACCTTTTCCAAACAAATGCTCTTTGGGAAGCAACTCCAATTTTTCTCCTGTACCATTTAGGATGTTGGCATGCCTACTGCCATCTAGTCCAGTACAGAAGAATACACTCATCAGAAAATCCAGAAAATAAAAAAAAAACAAGATGAAAGCAATTGTCCTACATGGTGGTAAATAGATTAATAGTCATTTCTTTTCTCTCTCTCTCTCCAGATTACAGCTGTTAAGGGTAAAGATAATGACTTGAAGTTTTTATCAGGGACAGAAGAATCTGAAGATGAAGCCTTTTTCGGAAAAAGGTTGGTGGTTGGTTTTTTTGTCACATTTTTATTTTTCTTTCAAGGCTACTTAAACATCTATCAGCAGCCAGTCCACATGGCTACAAGAGAGAGAGGTATATACATGCACGGAATTAATAACTTGAGACTGATTTCTGCCAAGCCCCAGTGCAGACCGGTAGGTTTCCTATCATTGCTCAGCCAGTGGGACTGAATTTATTTCTCTCTATAGTCTTGACCAGCAGAAACTTATCTCATGTTGTCTCAGCTCGCTTTAGTTTATACAAGAAGCTACCAGACAACATAGAAGACGAAATACCTATAAAAATTAAGTCATTTACAGGTTTCCAAGAACTTGTTCAGTGAATTTTTGGCATCCAAGAGATTACATAGCAAGTCCTGTAGAGACACTAATTCTAAATTTGGATTTCAAGTATACTAATGTTTCTTGTTGTAAAATAATGACATTACATCTTGGGATCAATTGAAAAGTAATGTAATAACATGGTATTATATACCTGCAAGTATACATACATAGTTGATAAAAGTAAAGGTGTCTTATGGTGGTGTCTATTAACTTACGCCAAGTCTTTGTATTATATAACATTGATATAGAATCTTCAGACTTTTGTAATATGCACATTATTTCTCTTATTTTATATTATCCACTCAGGTATAACTTTCATCCTGCTGTCATGGCACTTTTCAATTCTTCAGGATCAATTATAGATTATTTAAAAATCTTCTGTAAAGTTACTGACTTAACAGAGATCTTCACAAAGATCAGGAAATTTAACCGCTGCCCATAACCACTCTAAAACAACCATAGTATTTTAAAAATGTGATTATTTTATTTAATTATGAATCTAAATTAGACACCAGGGCTTGTTTGCTTTGTCGGGGTGGGGCATTTTCTGATTGTTCTGGCATTTTAAATTCCTTTTTTGTTTTTCTTTTCTAACACTCACAATGAACAGTGAACTGACTCTGATGGTCACTAAGTTCTGTCATAGTTATCCCCACCCCACGGTTACTGGCTGCTGTTACAGAATGAATCAGTCAGTTTATTCTGGTCATTTCTTATTTACCTGTGTTCTGTTGGCTATTCTGTTATTATGCAGGATTAGGAAGAGGGGTAATGGAATGAAAACTGGCACAAGTGGGTTCATTTGAGCTTAGCAGGTTATCTCCCCCTTCCTGTGTCACCTGCCTTTCTTGATCGATTGTTTTCCTAATTAGTTTTCTTCTGATTCCAATCAGTGGTTTCTTTGTTTTTCGCTTTCCTGAAGCATTTATCCTGCTCTGTTCTGTAGTAATTTCTGTTGCTGTAAAAGTTTGTTTTCTTTTCTTTTCTAATTACAGTCATAGCCTCTAAGTTAGAGAAGATCTGGGGCTGCAAGCATCTTCAACTAACTCTTTTTTGTTGTTGTTGTTTTTTTTTTCAGAAATAAACAGCATCCATCCCCAAGATCGGTGTTGCTCAGTTCAGATCACAACAAGCCTAAGTTATTCAGAAAAAGTCTGACATTTGATGAGTCAACACTATGAAGATTTTGTCTGTACTTTTCCCAGCAACGCTAAATTTCAAGGTAACAGAGAAGCTGCGATGTTTGGCCCTTTGTCAATGCAGAGCAGGTGCTTGCTGGAGTCCCTTTGTCTGGTAGTTTTACAACATAAACCTGGACAAATGTTAACGATGGAACCTGTTTTTTTTTTAAAGTCCGGGCTTGTAAGGTTAATTTGAAGGGATGGAAATTTCTGTTTCTTTTTATATATATATAAGATTAGTTTTGAATACTAACTTTGGTATTTTAAACCAGCCTGGCATTGCAAGGGTTAACTGACATCTACTTAAGAGTTTTTAAAGAGTTTTTAATGTAATTGGGGGGAAAAAAGGGGTGAAGGGTTTACAAGTTGATTGTTCATGAATCTGTAATTCAGGGTTTCACTTGGCACATTGGTGCAGATGCAATAACAACAACAACAACAGGAAACAAACAAACAAAAACAAAAAAAGAAATATCCCTGTAACAATTTTACAGCACCCCCCCCAATCTGTTCTTGGAAAAGTATTGATTGTTTTCCCTCATTTTTTCCTAAACTTTGACCTTATAGAAACTGACAGAAGGCAAACACGCTGTGTTGTCTGGTACCAGCAGAACATCACCGTTTATTTGTTACGTGTATAATTCAAACACTTGTTGAGATGTGTTTTGCATGTTAGGAAATCCAGACGAGTTTCTTCACAGCCAACTTCAGGTAAGGGAGAATTTTGTGCGTGTGTGTGTGCGTGTTACCACCAGTGTGGTTTGTGTTGTTGTTTTTTTAAAATATACCCCTGAAAGTGTTTCATCTTGAAGAAATGGGGCAAACATTTGTTCGTTTCATGTAAATGGATTCTGTAAATACTAAAAGAAGAAACCGAGTTCAAACTCATCTGCTCACGCATGTGCCTGGCTTTAACTTGTGCCTTCAAGAACTTACGAAAGAGAAATCTCATCACTTACTTGGTTTTTAGGAAGAAAAAAAAAGAGAGAGAATCTCCTGCGGTGGTGAATGAGTTGTTAATAATGCAAAGCAAAAGGCATTTTAGATCTGTCCAGTCCATTATCAGCAGGAACTTTAAAAGAGTGATCAGGTTGAAAATACGTTTATTTTTGTAACCACAGTATATAGCAAATCACCTGCTCCTCTCTGAATCCATGGCTAGAAAAGCTGGAGGAAGCTGTCCAAGCTCAATTCAAACTGTTTGGGAAGCCCATATACAGCAGGTCTGATACAGGAGAAACCAAGACCAGAAAACCCAAACTGTTACCACTCCTCTGAACAGTGAAGACATGCTATGCTAACCTCCTGCCGAGTTACTAATAATATTTGCTTTGTTTGGAAATTGAAAATAATCCAATCAACAAATACTTGACACAGTTATCATAACCTTGAACATGCAGTTGAAGAATTATGCTCGTTTAGCACTGATCTTTCTTCTTCCCAAGAAAGTCTAGCATCCTTCTCTTGTGGTTCCAGAGTGTTTAACAACTTCCTATTCAGCTTCAATTTCCAATACACACTTGTATGTAGAAGAGATCTGATGTAGTTTGACCCTTAATTAAATTAAAACTAGAATATTTTATTTTACATTAGTTTAAAAGATAAGCCTAGTTGAAAAATGGCCTCTCCAACAGCTTGAATTTAACTGCCTTTCTGTCTCTCTGTGTGGAGAAGGGCTAACAACTACAGATTTGAACAATTTGTGTCTGGGAAGAATAAAAAAGTTAAGGGGTTTTTGCACATTCCCACCAATAGTAGTGTGTCTTCCTAAGATGTTGGGGTTTCACCCGAATAATTGTGAGAGGAATGAAAGACTTTGGTTAGTTAACTGGAGTGATTAGAAAAAATGTAACTTCTTTGTTAGCCACATCAAAGATTACATCGAGATCGGAAGAACCTCAGGTTTTTGTTAGATCAGACCCAAGTGTTATTTGTCTGTGCTCTCCCACCAGCAGAGTGGCGAAGACATGGAACGGTTGGGGGGCTTGCACACTTGTCCCATGTAATGGTTCAGTTTATTTGGATACTTATGGCTTGAAAGGACAACAGAGTTCCCCCTCTCTGTAACTTACTATAACATTTCAGCCTTAAACATTCTAGTAATTAGAATTCTATATTTCCTTTGGCAACTGCAGGGAAAAAACAAAAATCTGTCACACGCCTGAGCTTCTGTTTGATGTAGGGACTCTGTTCAAAAGAAGCTACAGTTGTGTTCTCTCAGTTTACATACCCGATAATTTTCTGTGCAAGTTCCAGTTTTGTAAAGAGAAACAAACAACAAAAAAAGAGAAGTTTTTTAAAATTAAATTTAAGCTTTTTTATAATTTAAAGTTGTGTTACTGTTTTTTTAATTTATTTTAAAAAAAATGTATATTCCGAAATTCATTGAGAAACAAGAACTGACGGTGTAATGGCTATGCCAGAAGATTTCAAACGAGGCTGTTGTTGTTCCATCTGTAAATCGAAAGTAAATTTCGTCCAGAACGATTAGCCGCACACTCTTGGAGTACCACTGATGGTTTTAATCCGGACACAGCCCTGCTAGGTGTACGAGGGCGGGAGGAGAGCAGCAGCAGCAGCAACATCATCTCCCTCTTATTATCGAGCTTACCAGGGGCCGTAACTATAACCCGACTGCCATCTCTCCTCTCCGGTGTGGGAGGTGCAACCCGCCGTTATTCTCGGTGGTGGAGAACAAAAGGGTAGAGAATGATTTAAAATGTGAGTATTGTAAACGAGCAAAAACGAAAGGGT
This sequence comes from Nautilus pompilius, assembly GCA_018389105.1. NCBI lineage: Eukaryota > Metazoa > Mollusca > Cephalopoda > Nautilida > Nautilidae > Nautilus > Nautilus pompilius. The sequence continues at coordinate 12,840 of JACATO010002216.1, read as the reverse complement.
TCTCGTGGACGAAATGTTTCCTCCATCGACCGCCGGCTCGGTCCAGCGATCTGCGAGGACTGCGACCGTGAACACAATAAATCTGGAAGTGATATCCATCCTTTATTTGCGTAAATACAGACGCCTATCGATTCTCGCTTTGTTCTATCGATGTAGAGTCGTCTCTTTCTTTCGTGATATCCGAGAAAATAAAGCGGGTTTGTGTGTCTCCGACGCCGACAAAGATTACCACCCCCCCCTCCCCCGGGTATCTCTCTCTCTCTCTTCATCTGCCCCATCTCTCTCTCTCTCTCTTAATCTGCCCCATCTCTCTCTCTCTCAATGTATTCGCCATTAGTTTGTTTTCGACAAAAGCAGACCGAGAGAACGTTTTCCGTGTGACGTAAAGAACCAAGCATCTCTCAAAATCCTCTCGGCTACAGCTGGATCTTTTAGCACTGAATCATGGGAAATCTAACGGGGGATCCGAAGATCAACAGGTAGATCACGTGATGGCACGGTGCTTGCGACACGTGTTCTTCGGCGGTGATTTATAACGCACCTGCAGAGTTTCATCCGCTAAGAGTAAAGCTGCGACTGGAGACGGGTTTCTTCCAGCTTTGAAGTCTGTGGACGGAAGCCAACGCCATTCTCTGAACTCCCCCGTCGATTTACCAACAGCCATTTTATGCAGGTAGCACAGGCAGTAAACTCGCCATTACTACATTGATGACTGCATCGAAAATCTCATAACACTTCCCTTTAAGTTGCATTCATACACACACAGAGAGAGACAATGGTGGAAAACAGCTTAAGGACGATAGCAGAACAAAGATACATTGACATGTAAAATAAACTTTCCGGAATACACTGACAGAGAAAGCGATTCCTCGTTCGCTCGATTGACAAACACGTCAACAGATGTCCGTGGTAAATATTCATTCCTTACATTATGGCGGAATTTCATCCACAATCGTCTGAGATAAACAGACCAAGGAAGTATCAGTTATTTGGTCCAAAGCCGTAAACATCGACTACACCTGGCGGAGCCCGCAAGACTAATTACGCCGGCCCTATAAAAATGTTGGCCCAGGTCGACTGAATAATTTGGAACAGTTGATCCTGATTTCTGGATCGTTCCATAGATTCTCTATTGGATTCGCATCAGAGCTTTGATCCGGCCACCTTAAAAAACTGGAATTTTCTCATCTGCGAGACGCCGCTTGATGATGGCGGCCAAATGTTTCGGATAGTATCACGTTGGAAAATCCAGGTGAGTGGGAAGCAGTCTGGAGAATATGGTTTTAGCATATTGGTCAAAGTGTCCAGATAAACAAGCAGATCCATCATCCCTTGAATACGATGAATGAGACTTGCCTCTTTTTGTGGGGGAAACAGCCCATGCCCACCATTGATCGTCGGTTCGGTACATTTCAGGTAGGCTTATTGCCGAATCTTTGCTGGTGCGTAAGTCCGACCATCTGTTTCAAACCCCCGAAGCCATAATTGATCGGACCAGATCGCACTGGCCCACATTTCCCGGAGTCCAATGGACATGGTCCATGTCGAACTTGGTCGAATCCTTCGATTCTTCAAAACACTCATATGTCGTAGAATGACGGTGCTGGGATTCCGTAATGGAAATTCTCCTGGTAATATCTGCACTGGGCGACACCAGGAAATGGAGGAACGGGCGCTTGAAGCAGGAATAAAGCTCTGGCTCATCATCATCTGCTTCCTCGTCAGGGTGATGGCGACAGCCGGTCACGAGTGTGGAGGCTGGGGCCAGGTGAGAAAGCTGGCCCCCTAATTTTTCTTTTCTTTTTTTTTTTAAAAACAATTTTCCGACTGTTTAAGGTAGCGTACAGCGAACGGCCCTAGTAGACGGGTCTGCTCTTATCCCTTGTCCAGAAACTAAGGGCTTCCTAATCACCCGGACGACCGGGGCCTCGTCCCTAACGGGCAGTTCCCTAAAAAGTCGTCATGAGCGAAGGTAAAATAAATAATTACAATTTTTTTCTTTTTATTCCTTTGGATACAGTCCCCCACACACACACAAACACACCCCTGTTCTATGGCAGCCCCCGTTTACCCTCACGATACCACTGCCCCGGCCGACGTTACTCCTCTTATATCGAAATTTCAATAGAAATATATGGATATCAGGGGATGGGGACGTGAAAAGAAACAATCGCTCCGATCCCATCAGATGTGAAGCAGACCTGGCAACGTTCGTGTGGAACTCGGGCGCACCGGTGATCTCCATCCAAGTCTATCGCCATCCCATCACCCAGCATTTGTTAAAATATTTCTAAACTCCCCCGTTACATGCTGCAACAGGTCTGAGGAGCTCCCTCTATCGATCCCAAACATCTCTCTCGGCTTTGTATTTTCTATTGATCAGCCGGTTCTCGTTTAATTAATTAATTAGTTCTCATCTATCACTTGGCCGAGGTGATTCTTGACTTACTTCCGCACGGTCACTTCTGTCCCTTCGGAAGAAAAAGTAGCTTCCCTCTGTTTTTTAAAGGGTCATGACTATTATTATTATTATTATTATTATTATTATATTATTATTATTATTATTATTATTATTATTTGCATATGCCATTCTATCAGACTTTTGTGTCCCTCCCTCCAAATGATTACGGCGCTCTGGCCTGCAGAGACAGGGGAGCGAGATATTTAGGGATTAACCACTAACCCCGCTGCCGAGAGGAGCCGGTGTTTACATCTCGCGAGAGGACAATTAACGTGAAGCACCGTTGGTTGTATAATCGGAAATAGGGAGTGCGCGTTAGTTAATAGGGGTCAGTGGGTGTGGTTTAGTTAGAGCGAAAGCGGCAGCAATGATACAGCAGGTACACACTAATAATAATAATGGCGATGATGATGATGATGATGCTGCTGCTGATGATGTTGAAAAGTGCTGAAGGATTCGGCCCCGCTCAATACACTCCTCCCTCGGCGAAGTCGATCTGGCGTCAGGACAGAAAGACATGAAGGCGGGATCAGCATAAATTGTCCACGGTCCGCTGCTTCTCGAGAATACAGAAATATCGTTTTTAAATATTTCACGCTTCCCTTCAGGTGGCCATGCGACAAATGCAATGATTATTTTATGACCATCGCTTAAATACTGGTGAAAGCCGGAATATGAACTAATGCGTGCCAGGTGCGTGCGTCTACCTGGTGGGCGAGCGTGGAGCCGCTCTCCGGAGATGGGGTCCGGTCAGGTGCGCCCCAGAACGGACAGAAGTTATTAGGGGTCTGTTTTCTGTTGTTTTTTTTTGTATTTTTTTTAAATTTTGACTCTGCTTTCGGAGAAGAATTTAAGAGAGAGAGGATGTATTATGCGGACCGACGGAGCGCAGTGACAATAGCTGCGAGAGAACGATTTTTTTAAATTTTTTTTAATGGCGGTAGTGTTCCGTTGCCTTGACAACCCTACTGATGGCGGAGTTAACCGGCAAGTCGCAAGGTTGGAAGGTAAGGGGGTCACGTCCTTGCTGAAGTAGACAAAAATGTTGGAAAGGAAAAGAAAAAAAAATTCGGCCGAATAACGATTACCTTGTTGGGGGTCGGGGTGATGATTGTCTGTTATTCTGGCATTTTTGTCTGTTTCCCGAAGTTGGTCGGGGGAGGCGGTGGAGGGGAACCTGCTGTCTTGGTGTACATCTTTGATGGAGTATAATAATAGCTCGTCCCGCGCGGAAGCCGGTCGGGCACGCACGTGTTCGTATATAGACCATAATAGTCACCGCTATCGGTGGCGCTGCAGTCGTCGGCGTCGAGAGGGACTTCCCACCGATCACGGGCCGCTGTAGGGTCTGCCAAGTTTCTTCGCAGTTACAACTCAGCGGCAAATGATAGGCTAATATGTGCGGGGAAAGGGTGAAGTTCCCGGATGTGGGGGGGGAGTTCCGAAGTTTGGCATCAAACTTGGTAGAACGACGCAGGGGGGGGGGGTAAGGGTCGAACCCCCTGGTAACCCGGCGATGGTCCACCGAGGTTCGATTGGAATACTGGAGGCGTTTGACGAGAGGGAACGGTTATTTAGGTCTCGGGGTCAGTGAGGTTATTGCGGACCCCCCCCCCCCTGTAGACGAGGGCGAGAGTCTCGGGGCCTCCTCTCAGAAGCTTTACAACAAATGTTGATTTATTATTATTATTTACTCAGGTTTTACTTGAAATTAACTGTACTGAAAATTCGAGTATTTTTATCATCAGACACCACACCCCCCCCCCAAATGTGAAAACTTGCCACCTCAGGAAGCGGCTGCTGTTCGTGTCTGAGGGCCTGGCACCACCATCAGTAATATTATTTCGCTGAGATCCAGAGATCTGGCGGAACCATCGGAGCTGAAGACCACCCACAGGTGAAAACAACAAGAAGCGGGAGAACCGTCGTTCCTATCGATTAGCGGCAGTCGGTGCGTGCAGCGACACGTATCTGCTATCGAGCAGCGTGGATTAGCTCAGCATCTGGACCGCCTGCTTTTCTTCCCCCCCCTTTTTTGATTTATATTTCTCTGGATAACACCTTTTCGCCCCTGTATCCTTAGCCAGTAGGTTCTGTTACTTTTCACCAGCCCACTGAAGGTTCCCTGATTGATGTCATCTCGAAGAGCGGTCGTTGCCTTGGTAATTCTACGAATGAAAAAGTATTCGAACAACATTCGTCATCATTACGAGTTCCATTGTCTCCTTGTGGCGTTCGGGACCCTGGGGACTTCAATAAATAATCACAAACCGTTTTGTGATCAATTTTAACTTTCTGATTAATATCTAAACTATAGGATCGACAGCTGGTGGTCGCGAACCCACTTCTTCTTTCCGTGCGAAGATCTCGCTAACATCTCGGGGACAACGGTATCTGCTGGCCCCGGTGCCCTAATCGACGAATCGTCGCATCGGAAAATCTCCCAAACCCTGGTCAGCCCGGCTACTGGTTATTGTCTTCTTCGCTGATTCCTAACTCATATTTGCCCCATCAGTTTGCATGCGTTCTTTGATTTTGTCATTTGTTTCCCATTCTGCAGGTCTCAAGATATCATCATATTTTCATTTTTGTAAGTCTCAGACTTAGTCTTCACACAATGTTGTTGTTGTTTTTTTTTACTTTTAACAGATGTTGAGGCACCAAATGTACATATATATTGAGGGAGTAGTTTCCTTGGCTGTCCTTTTTATGGTTTTACTCATACAGTTGATGAATTAGTTCAAATATATGTTTGTTTTCATTTCTGGAGACCTCATACATCATCTTGAAATATTGTTTTCAATTGCTGAACAGGTTGTTCAATTTCCTGTGTTGATTGGAAACATTAAATGCACAAGTAAAAAGAGTTATATCAAATTTTATCGTGTCGACTATTTAATAAACTATATCATTACATTTCAATCACAAACACCGGACATAGATGGAAATAATTTACTGTAACAATCACGAATGAGAATGAAAGAAAGATACCATCGAAAATAATTTTAGTTTAAATAAAAACAATAAACTTAATTGTGAATACAACATAATCAGTCGGAGAATTAAAGCATTTCATAAACGTTGCCTTGCAAAATGCATCTGTTTTCGAAGTATATTTGGCTACCCAAGAAAATTCTGTTTCCCAAGACGTCTGGAATGTGCACTCTTAGCGTTTTCTCTTCGCCTTAGTTGCCAAACGAGCCATTTTGATTAATGACGTGAGCAATCATGTACTTGGTTTAGAACGATAAATACGATTGGTCGTCTTATTTGTATAATTGGTTTTCATTGGCCAAGAAGTGAAGCCCGATTTCCAGTATGAATCACGTGTTTACTCAACTGCTTTTGCTATAGAGAACAAACGATTGGCTGACGATCACCATTTAAGTTTTGAATATACGAAAAAGTTAATTATACTTACGCAAATCGGTAAACTTTGAAAAAAAAATCAGTGCACATTCCTAAAATCGGTAGAAATGATCGATTTTTAAAACCTGATCGGTAAATCGGGTCAAAGGTACAAATTCGGGAGACTCCCGCCCAGATCGGGAGAGTTTTAGAGGTCTGTTAACTGTTACCATGGACGACTTCACAAGATGACCGTTTAAAGAAAAGAATGAGTACCCTTGTATTGGAATTGACACTTTTAAAGGTTTTTAAAGGACTAATAATAACTTCTTGTTGTGTAACTTTTAAAAAGCTTCAGTGGCAGGACAATCTCTAAAGGCGAAACCTAGAGCAGTGCTCCGGGAACGGGGAATTATATATGAATGCGATGTTAGAAACTATTCGGATGACAACAGCGACATCTACATTTTACTTTCACTTTCCCTTTCAAGCTTGTATCACGCAGAGGAAAGAGATCGGTGTATTTACTTCTCCCCGAACACAAAACCGACCAATAATCAATCTCCTCTTTAATCTAAGAGGAGCTGTTGCCGGAGTAATACCACTCTCGTATCCCATCCGCGTGTCAATGGGCATAATATACGCACCTGGTGGACGCAAATGACACTCTCCAGCCCCTGTCCCCTCCCGATCTCGTCGATTCTCGTCAAATGTTTGCCGAACGCACGCGTTAAGTAAGTAAAGATAATTCGTGTTTTGTTCGTATATCAGGGATACAGGGATGTATTTATCCGCGGAGCGCATCTGTCGGATATCAACGCTCGACTTTCCGTTTCTAATGAGTTTTCTCGATTTCGGACATTTGTAGTCTTTAAGTAGACAGACCGCTGTCGCGGCCAACGACCCACCCACCCCACATAAAGAATCGTCCTTGTCCTGTTGTTGTTAAAATAAATAAAGGGCCCATTTTCGCGCCTAATTACAGCCTGGGTTCGCCAGCACCGCAGAAGTTCGTTTCGTACCCCCTCCTTCTAGTTCCAAATTTTGAGCGTCCCAAACATCCATCTCAGACTGATAACTCGCCATTGTCGCTCGCGATATACTTCGTATTGTCTCGTGTAGTAGCGACAGCCGGAGAGAGACCATCAGTGAGCGCGTGTAGTTCTTCCGTGACGACAGGAACCCGCTCAGTCTGTGCGTGAGAGGGAGAGAGAGTGAGAGTATGCGAAACTGTGTGAGACATAGAGCAAATATGTGAGAAATATATGGAGAGGTGGAAATTATGTAAATAACGAGAGTGAGAGTATGCGAAACTGTGTGAGAGATAGGGAGAGGTGGAAAGTGTGTGAATAACGAGAGAGAGAGAGTATGCGAAACTGTGTGAGAGATAGGGAGAGGTAGAAAGTGTGTGAATAACGAGAGAGAGAGAGTATGCGAAACTGTGTGAGAGATAGGGAGAGGTGGAAAGTGTGTGAATAACGAGAGAGAGAGAGAGTATGCGAAACTGTGTGAGAGAAATATGGAGAGGTGGAAAGTGTGTGAATAACGAGAGAGAGAGAGTATGCGAAACTGTGTGAGAGATAGGGAGAGGTGGAAAGTGTGTGAATAACGAGAGAGAGAGAGAGTATGCGAAACTGTGTGAGAGAAATATGGAGAGGTGGAAAGTGTGTGAATAACGAGAGAGAGAGAGAGAGTATGCGAAACTGTGTGAGAGATAGGGAGAGGTAGAAAGTGTGTGAATAACGAGAGAGAGAGAGTATGCGAAACTGTGTGAGAGATAGGGAGAGGTGGAAAGTGTGTGAATAACGAGAGAGAGAGAGAGTATGCGAAACTGTGTGAGAGAAATATGGAGAGGTGGAAAGTGTGTGAATAACGAGAGTGAGAGAGTATGCGAAACTGTGTGAGAGATAGGGAGAGGTGGAAAGTGTGTGAGAGAAATATGGAGAGGTGGAAAGTGTGTGAATAACGAGAGAGAGAGTGAGTATGCGAAACTGTGTGAGAGATAGGGAGAGGTAGAAAGTGTGTGAATAACGAGAGAGAGAGAGAGTATGCGAAACTGTGTGAGAGATAGGGAGAGGTGGAAAGTGTGTGAATAACGAGAGAGAGAGAGAGTATGCGAAACTGTGTGAGAGATAGGGAGAGGTGGAAAGTGTGTGAATAACGAGAGAGAGAGAGTATGCGAAACTGTGTGAGAGATAGGGAGAGGTGGAAAGTGTGTGAATAACGAGAGAGAGAGAGAGTATGCGAAACTGTGTGAGAGAAATATGGAGAGGTAGAAAGTGTGTGAATAACGAGCGAGAGAGAGAGAGTATGCGAAACTGTGTGAGAGATAGGGAGAGGTAGAAAGTGTGTGAATAACGAGAGAGAGAGAGTATGCGAAACTGTGTGAGAGATAGGGAGAGGTGGAAAGTGTGTGAATAACGAGAGAGAGAGAGAGTATGCGAAACTGTGTGAGAGAAATATGGAGAGGTGGAAAGTGTGTGAATAACGAGAGAGAGAGAGTATGCCAAACTGTGTGAGAGATAGGGAGAGGTGGAAAGTGTGTGAATAACGAGAGAGAGAGAAAGAGAGTATGAGAATGTGTGTGAGACAGAAAGAAAGATAATGCGAAATGGGTAGACTGTGAGAGGGAGACAGATCTCATCCCACATCACACCCTTCCTTTACACGGTATAAAGTTCTCCATATAATCAAACTTTATTTCGTGCTGTTGAATTAAGACGGATTAAAAAAAGACAAAGGACCAGCAGCAGCCCCATCCGGCAGCAGGTTTTTGGATTCCCTGACGACTTCATTTAAAAGTCAGACAGGTAGACAGGCAGGTAGGTCAGAGATACCCGGCGAGTAAATTATCACCGCCCCCTTTAACGTATAAACTAAGCTAAGCTAATCGATTAACGGTTGTTGGCAAAATATCTGCTTTTCGATCTCGGTGAGGAGAAGGGAAAGAGGAAGAGTTACCTATATCCCAGTGAACTCCCCGGATCGGTGCCCTTTACCCCCTTGTTGTAGCATACCTTTTATGAAGAATTACCACCACCACTCCATGATTATCGGTGGGGATGCACGCAGCACTGCAGGGATACTCTCATGGGGACCAGCAAACTTTAGGTTAATATTACGGTTGTTGTGCAATTAAAACCCTTTTAAAAAAAGAGAGAAAACAACGTTAAAATCCACGGAGGGGACAGGTGCTTCATCGGTGGGCGGCCCCTCAAGGCAGCAGCGACTGTCGTAACGAGGGGTCAGTCCGAGACGGTTTATAAACACGGGACGGCTCCCCGGGAACCGACCCCGGTTTACTTCAGGGAAAACCACCCCCTCTTCCCGTGTCCGTTGTGCGCTGTACAACGGTCGCCTTAACTGGGGAGCAGGTGGATGGCAGGCACAGGGAGACCTCTCGAAAGATACTCCACCCCCTCAATTACACTGACTTCCGACCCCCTTCAGGATAGTTACACGCCGCGTGCTGTCGTTGTCTATAGCCAAACGTTTCCTGCCCCCCAACCACAAAAATGGCCCCTCCTTGCATTTCTGACTGGAATTTGTAGATTCGAGAGAACGCCCACGCAACCGGAGAAGGGGCCAGGCAGGGGCGGAGGGGGGGGGGCCCTCGGCCCAGTAGACCCTTGTGGAAATCCTGACCATTATTAAAAAGCGTATGTTTTTCAGTGACCTGACAACGCTACTCCGTAGTGATACAGGCCGTCATCATCATCATCATCATCACCATCATCATCACATCATCATCATCACATCATCATCATCACATCATCATCATCACATCATCATCATCACATCATCATCATCACATCATCATCATCATCACCATCATCATCATCATCATCATCATCATCCAGCCTCGTAGGACAAAACAACCGGTGGGAATGATGACGCGAGCAGCAGCCAGGATTCTACCGCACAGTGCTGCACGGACACACGATGCTTGCTAATTATTTGGCACCTGTGGAATAATCATTTTCGGTTGATGAGATTATACACCGGTGCCAAGTAAAAAGCGATGCTCAATATCGGCTGCGCACTACCGACGAACAGACAGGAGGAGGAGGAGAGCCTTCGGGAGACCAGGAAGCGACTGGAACACGAAGAGGTGGCAGCGTCACAGGTAAAACTCCATCGCTCTATTCTGTTTGTTGCTTTTTAAAAGGGGACGCAACTCCTGTTTACAGTTTGTGGTAAACAGCTTCTTACGGTTCCTGAAAAGGTGCAGAAATGCGGCCCCTTCGGAGGACAGAAATGGCCAATCGCCCTCCCCTTTATTATTATTATTATATTATTATTATTATTATTATTATTATTATTATTATTATTATTTATTATTATTATTATTTTTTAAACAATTCGCACGGGGTTTTCTGGTTTTAATTCATTTTATTTTTGTTGCCCGGGTGTTGTATTGTTGTTGTTTTTTTTAAAAAAATTCGTATGATTAACCGGAGAGCGTCCCTACGAAAGGGGAGACAACCGCGATGCGATCAGATCTGCGTATCGCCGAATCGCGACGTCGTTTGCTATCAGTTAGCGGATAAATCTAAACGGCCGCCACCTACCGGCGGAAGACGTAAACGGTCGGGTAACTGGACTGCCGAGGCTGGTGAACCGAGTTCGCTCCGAGCTTCCCCTGAACACGACCATGGTTCTCTTTCTCACATCAAAGAATGAAGAGCTTCAGTGGGGTTTCGCTGCTCAGCGCCTGGCCCCCCCCAGGTGGGGTGCCACGGTCTCTTACAGGGGGCAGCAGCCAGCCAGCAACAGCTGTTAGGTCAGTAGCTGCTTTCTGCAAGCTCGTGTTTAGGGTGATAGGCTTGAACACCGGAAGCCCTCCGGAAAACCACATCTTCGCCATACTGAGCCACCACCTCTTTGTAGTGTGGACCACCTGACCCCCTTAATATACAACTTTACGTCGACGACACTTAAACTCCACAAAGGAAGAGAGGAGGAGAATCTTTCAACCGCAAACTCAGATGACATCGGGGAAATATTTTAAAATTGATGCCCCCCTTTTTTAAAAAAAACAACAACAAACAAACAGACTCCCTTGCGCCAATCGTTGACTATATTCATCCGCAGCACCAGGAACAGAAGCCTCGTTACCATACCAGTGTTTTCCATTTATTTGTAATTTCACCGTAAAAACGTACATCCGCATATTCAGCGGTAATAATTAATTTTAATTAAGTGTGTGTGTGTGTGTGTGTGTGTGTGTGTGTGTGGTGTGTGTGTGTGTGTGTGTGTGTGTGTGGGGGGGAGGGGACGTTCAATACACCCAATTATTTGTAGCAGCCTACCGCGTGCAGCCCCGCTTCCTACTTGCAGTGAGACTCATGGCGGACGGAAGTGCCGCTTCACCGCCGCGTAGTTGTTTGTCGTACGACAGTCTCTGCAACCCTGGCTCTTACCAGTAGTGCCGCGGCTCTCCGTTAGAGGACGTTGCCGGTATCCGCGTCACAAGAACCTCCCCCACCCCACCCCCTTCCGGCACTTCACGAGGGGAAATGCACGTGGCGGAGGGTGGTGTTGAAGGGGATGGAGAAGAAGAAATATTGCATCGTGATTAAATCGAGGCGTCCCATGGGGGAAGTAGACTGAAGTGGGAGGAAATCAGTCCGGTGACAAGCATTTCTTCTCCTTGTGTAGCAGTTCACGGGGATGACGCCCTCCGCCGCCCGAGGGCGCACCTTTGACTTCCGGTCAGCCATGAGGAGAACGATACGGCATATTTCATTGCTTCCTGCTACTTATTCACACGCTTCTAACGCAGCTAAACGTGGGGTTGGTTGTTGGTTACCTCGCCACCTCATTACCCGCATGGCAGTCACCATCCACTTACCTCGCTGTGTAATCACATAAGCAACCAACAACGCGTGGGATTTTAGACCTGATTGTGTAGGGGTCCATGGCGTCGCCTTCCTCGCCGACAGGGGGCTGCTGGGAGAAGAGAAAGTCGCGACTCTCGATCTTCATTGTTATCGACTCCCGCGACGATTCCTCCCCCATCCTCTCCCCGACGAGTGTTAATTAACAACGCAACATCACAGTTAAGCACTTTATTCAGTCGTTAACGACGGGCGACTGCAGGCGCGAATGGACCGGTTGTATGTCCAGATATAATTAAGGTGGCAATAAACCGCAGGCCCGACGGTGGTATATCAATACACGCGCAGCGAACACGAGAAGATTAATAGATTTTTTAACAATTAATTTACCGATGAATGAGTTACCGTTCTGGGTCTGAACCACTTATAAAAGTGGACTGGGGTGGGTACCAATCAATTTAATAAAACGTAAAGATTGATTCCATTGATTGGTTTATACCATGGCAACACTAATGAAAATATAAAAACACAGAATTTATTAATTATTAAGTTAGGAAAAACCCAGATGCATCAGACGAAAGTGGCGTTTATTTATTTACTTATTTACTTATTTATTTTAAATTTGTGTTTAATTCTTAAGAGACGTCGCTAGGCGGCTATTTTTGGGAGTTGGGGCTCATGCTGAGTCGGGTGGACCCGGGTCCTCTTGTAGTCTGGATCGTGGTGCGTGGGAGTTTGCGCTGGAAGAAGAAATATGTTGGTCGGTGTCCTGAAGGATCCGAACAGTGTATATTTCCGGCCGAGAAGGTACCCATCTACATGATCTCATCCCATCCGGCGGCTCGCAGGGGGGGGGGGGAGAAGGGAGAAGATCGCAATGCGCTACAGAAGCACAAGTTAAAATAGTAAACTGAGGAGAGGTTAGGCAATTTTTTTTTTTTTTTGAAGAGCAGAGAGGATTTTAAAAAAAATAAAACAGAGAGAGAGAGAGAGAGAGAGAGGAGAGAGAGAGAGAGAGGAGAGAGAGAGAGAGATTGGGGAGAGAGAGAGAGGAGAGTAGTTCAAAAGGAAACTGTGCCTACACTGAAAGATGGGGACGAAATAGTAACGGAATCAGACCAACATCATTGATTACCTGGAAACAGTGTCCGCCCTTGTACTGTCGGTAGAAAGCTTTTTTCCTATCTTTAC